>JASTWQ010000434.1:0-160566 GCA_035220615.1 Leptothorax acervorum | reverse complement strand
CATTACATTTTTACACACCCCATGCCGTGGAGTCTCCTCGCAAATTTCGACAAGTCGTGTGCTTCCTGGTTGATTAAAAATCACCATGGGTTACGATGGGAAGACGGAAACGTGCCGTACAACATGGCTAAACGCATAATTACATCGGCCGTGCTTGGTACAGAAGAGGATGATGATGATGATGAGACGCCGCCGACTCTCGTGTACGTCAAGGGATGCCAGAAACTGGAATGGTTGGTGGATCTGCTTGAGAATTATGCGAGAAAAAACCTGATCGTCGAGACTCTGGACGCGGATCACGAAGACATCGAATCTTTAAATAATCTAGATGATACCAATACTATGCGATGCGGAAAACATGTTAAGAATTGCGCATTACAAAATGTATTAAAATTATTTAACTGGTGGTCACGCCAGAAAGAATTGAAATTTTAAAAAAAATAAATTATATAAATTTTACAATGTTTTATGTCCTTTTCCCCTTCCCCATTAGTTGTTAGTGGTTAACAGATGTTTGAAAGATCCGTTGGCTTTCTTTGCGTTTCTTATAACGTTTACTTTTTTTCATTTCTTAGAATTTTTTTTAATAACTTCTACGTAAGCAGCGCTGACATTGGCGCTTGAAATGCTGAAGGAAGGGGAATAATCCCTTCCCTTCCATTTCTTAGAATTTTTTTAATAACTTCTACGTAAGCAGCGCTGACATTGGTGCTTGAAATGCTGAAGAAAGGGGAATAATCCCCTTCCCTTCCCCTTCCCTTATAATTTTTAAATAACTTCTACTTAAGCAGCGCTGACATTGATGCTTGAAATGCTGAAGGAAGGGGAATAATCCCTTCCCTTCTCTTATAATTTTGTTACAAAGAGTCGTACGCGATCGTTACATGTTCAGACATGTTCAGTCTTGCATCAGTCACCCGTGTGGAAGCAGTTCGAATCTTGTAACCAACAGCGATGTACTCCTCTGCGGGAAGCAGCACAAGAATGAATTATTACGTGCCGATTCTTTGTGAAACTCCATCGAACCAGTCTAATACGTAAGTATTACTTTGCATATATTTTTCCAAAACCTATTTTTCCATAAATCATTTATCTATTTTATTTTTTGTACAGTTTCTTCGATAAATCGAAACCTCGTTATACACCTCGTATCTTGAGCAGACGATTTGCATTGACACCTACAGCTCACAAATATTTGGACATTGGGATCAGCGTGAGACCTCCACACGGTTCTTTTGTGGAATTGGTCCTTGGCGACAACCGAGGATTTAAAATCGCGATTCATCATGGAACGTGGACGGTGCTCATCGATAGACGCATGGATGTCGAGCGACTCGTGCAGTCAACTGTCGGTCAGTCGCTGACTATTCAAGATCTAATACTCGAAGTTGTACAAATGCGTGACGATAAACTTGTAAAATTGTCATCGCGCAATAATTATTTGTACATGAAACCTGCAACTATTCTCTTTTTACTCACGCTCGAACACTGCGTCGAGCATGTCTTCCGCGAGTTATATCAGCTTGCGAGAGATGTAGATAAGAAGTTTACCGATTTGCAAGTATTCTACGAAGAAATCGTATTGCCGAAAAATGCGACGCCTTTAGTTTCTTGCGCAGCTATTACGATCAAACGTCAATTGTAGATTGCGAACTAATAGCGTATGCTATGGATGACATTATGTATTATGCATCGAGAGAGAAATCTTTTGATGTAGTAGGTTAACATGAATAAATGTATAACATATATCTAAATTATTTTTTACTTATTTAATTTTCCTTCTACCTCCTTCTCCTCTATTCCTATTTAAATCATGATTATATACCATTTATTATAAATTTAAAAAATTTAATAAAATATTGTTTCTTTTTTCTGTTATTAATGTTTCTTTATATATTTAATATTTGTGCTCTGATTTCTTGTAGCTCGGGAGCTACGCGTTCTCTTTCTTTTCTTTTTAAAAGGGAGTGAGAGAGGGAGAGAGAGAGATGGTTACTGTTACGGTCGGGCCGTATACCCTTTGTTGAACCAAAGGGAGACGTACTCGACGCAAGCGGGAGAAAGAGAACGCGAACGGTGACATAGGCAGGAAGGCGAGCGAGAGAGAGGGCGGTAAATAGAAGATAGACGAAAGAACACAAGTTTATACCTACATATATAAAACATTTATTCAAAAATTACCATACTTCTTGCTCGTCGTCTAACAACTCTTCTTCACCAAATAATTTTCTCAAATCGAAGATGTCTACGTTGCCACTGCAATCCCACATCTCTTCGTTTCTCGTTTGGTCGATATTTCTGAAATAGCGGACCCACCGCTGCCGCTCAAGCTAGTATACCCCGGGATTTCGATATCCTCGCGGAGTATTTGGGGCTAAAAACAAAAAAAATATAAAATTTAAAAAGATTTCATATAAATATATGAAAATGTCATTTTTCTTTATACACACTTGCTCGCGAGGAATCCGCACTCTCACCATATTGTTTATCCATACTTCCTGGGGCTGAAAACAAAGAAATACAAAATTTAAAAAGCTGTTTTCATATAAATATATGAAAAATGCCATTTTTATACACACTTGCTCGCGAGGAATCCGCACTCTCACCATATTCCTTATCCATACCTCCTGTTGAGGCACGTTTCCCACCCATATCCACTGTAAAAAAATTAAAACAATCGTTAATTTAAGAAAATATTTTTTAGTTTACATTTTTAGGAAATATTATTTAATATTAAATAATGTATTTAATATACTTACTCCTCTGACTGGGTATCGAATTTGTATGTACTCTTCTACGTAATGTTGTCCTTCCATTATTTTGCAACTTTTGTAACTTTTATAGCTTCCACTTTTTTTAATTTTTACTGAACTACTTTTAATTTAAACTGCACCGTGTAAAAGCTGAGAAGACTGTGCGAATTCGGTGGCTTGGACACTATGAAGAAGACAGTCATGGCAGCCAAGAAAAATTTTTGGAGTAGGGAACACAATGCGTTTTTGACATTTACGACATTTACTATTTATGATAATTATATGGAGAGCATTTGAGATCTTATTCCATTCGCATGTGGAAGACAATCATAGGAGTTAAAATAAAGATTTAGATCGGTGGACCAATTTCCGTCCAGTAGAGACATACTAACTTCAGTGAGTCAATAATAGGTCGAAGGATCCTGCACAATACATGACTCCAAAAAAAACGACCCTTTCTAAAAAAAAAAAAATAAAAAAAATGCGACGGTTAAAACTAGTATGCGCTCGCAAAATTTTAATCGAATGGGGTCACGAAATGTCCGTGTCGAATGGTGACATGCTCGTCGATAAAACGTCTTCTTCTAGAAAAAATGAAGAGGACATCTCGCGTTATTTTTTTTATAGTCGCAAAGGCATGGCCTGACAAAGGGCTCTTTCGAGCAAAAAGATGCAGACCGCACGTGCATACTTGAAAGAAACATAATCTAGGATAAACATCTCTTTCTAGAAAAGTGAAGAGGACATTAACGTCACTATAATTGATCGTAAATTATATCAATGATCGCTTATGCAGGGCAAGACGCAGCATTTAGAAACATACCCCCCGACGAGCGCGCGCCTAAGACCCCTCCCCCTTCCACCCCGGACCCACGCTGTAGGCCGCCACCCTCCCCTTACCCCGCGGACCCTCGCGCCATAAGTGCATGCTCCCTCCCTTGCCCCGCGGACCTCCTCGCCCTAAGTGCACACGCCCCCTCCCTTGCCCCGCGGACCCCGCGCCCACCGGGCATGGAGTACCCCGCGGCGCCGAAACCCCTCGCCCCGCTCCCCCCTCGCCTACAAGTAATCCAGAACCGGTGACTCCCTCCTACTGTTGTGGCTACGTTTAAGTCCGTAAGCAACGGCGCGTGGTTTACTAGAGTGATGATTTGTACTTAAAAATTCACGAATTTATTGGACAACTAATATCCAGTCCCGACCGAATTTGGCGTTTCCTTTAATTATTGATTATTATCTTATATGTATACGGTCGTACTTTAAATTTGCTTATTGTTATATACGTCGCCGGAAAAAGACGTTCTTCCTCTGTTAAATAGTTTGTTGCGGTAAATATCACCACATGCCTCAGTGGTCGAATAGGTGAGACGCCCGCCCGGAAAGCAGGGAGGTCCAGGTTCGAATCCTGGCTGGGGTGATATTTTTTCGCAACATTTTCTTTATTACCCTATATCCTTCTATACATATCCCGTCCTTTTTCGAATATACTAACGAGTGTTAGTGGACAATTAAATTAATTTTCAATTTAATTGTGTGAGAATAGGTACTCTTTCTAGCTTTAGTTGTGGCTACGTTTAAGTCCGTAAGTAACGGCGCGTGGTTTACTAGAGTGATGATTTGTACTTAAAAATTCACGAATTTATTGGACAACTAATATCCAGTCCCGACCGAATTTGGCGTTTCTTTTAATTATTGATTATTAAATTAATTAAATCAAGTTTAAGTTACTTGTGCCATAGACTCAGCCGTATGATGTCCTCCAGTTTGGTTACTTTTAGTAGTAGTGATTTTAATTTTGCATTTTGGATAAAGTGGCAGGTTACTGCTAAAATACCCTCGTTCGAGGAACTTGTCCGTTGTTATAGCAAAATGCTTGCATTGTGAAATTGCCATTGTTAACTTGTTTTTTATTTCATTGCAGTACGTTGGTACGTTAGTATTTTTGAGCGTGTGTCTGCTGGGCAATTCATACTTGTTGTCTAGAGCATTAATAAATTTCTTGAAACCTTTATGTTCAGAAGTTTTAAAAGGCAACATGTCTGTAGCGATCATCTCGACGTACAATTTATCAAGTTGTTTTAAAATTTTTATTGTACACTTTATCCTTGTTTATATAATTTTTAATAGACTGTTTAGATTTTTTTTATCGGAATTCTTCTTGTATATTTTCATCTGATTAGTTCTCAACTCTAATCATCAATTTTTCGGGATGTTTTCGCTTTAAATGATCGTCCAGGTTAGTGGTATTTCTAGAGTTGCAATATTCTTGCTTGCATATTTGACATTGCACAAATTTACTACTTGCACCATCTTCAGTTTGTACTGCTTTGAAAAACTTCCATACTAATGATTTTTTACGGCCCATCATCAAATAAAATATCGAGACCAAAACTAGCCAGTTTCGACAACAAGTACGCACGATGCAACAATACGTAATAAAAAGTAACAATGAAACAAATGAAATTTTTAAACAAAAACCAATCTACAATCCGTGAGGAATTTCCGGCCGGGTCTACAATAGGCAGCAGTGATGGGAGATTGTGGGATTTTCTCCACGACAGTGACAGGAGTCCTTTGCGCATGCGTGAAGCCATTTCCAGTGTCGAATCTGGGTACAGAGTACTCTATGCCCAGATCAGACACTAGAGTTTACTAAACTGGTGTGAATCCGATAGTACTATCGATAGTTTTTTTAACTATTGATAGTTTCGATGGTGCATTTACTATCAATACTATCGATAGACTATCAATGTTTAAGCAACACTAGTCAGCAGGGACAAGCGCGAATGATGAATATATGCGAAGGTGAAAGCTCAGTTTCTCACCTCTCTCTCGCGCGCGGATCGCAAGCGGCAGTTGATGTTACAACTGATGGGTCTCGTGGCGGACGATCTGAGGAAGGTTCCGGGGGTCCAGTTCTATATGTACTTACCCTTGTAACCATCTCCGATAGAAAACGATTAAAAACGGCTATATCTGTATCGTTTTTAATCGTATATTATCGGTTCTATCGTTGCATATTTAGAAGACAGATAAAACATTAATCGAATCGAATCGGTTTCTATCGTTTTAGATCCGAATAAGAAAATAACTATACAAATTTTATAGTTATGAATCGTTTCCTATATGTATAATTGGAGGGGTTAAAACCATAGTGGTGTAAGTCAATTTTTTTAACCACTTTTTTTTCCTTTTTCTTTCAACATACCTGCATGTGTAGACTGCATTTACGAAGTCAACTCGATAGGTTAAAAAAGTGACTTACACCATTATGGCTTTAACCCCTCCATTTATTGCCCGTCTGAATCAATCGTATATACACGATATAATATATATCGTTATTTATGGTAATAATTTTACCGCATGCATTAATACGGATATATAAGAATAAAATGATAGACATCTCATCGATATTTATATGACTTAACCGAACCGATACATCTATCGTTTTTTATCAGAATTTTCTGACATACAACTTATCATCTTCTTTACGGCAGCAAATCGGTTCGTTTTCTATCGTATATCAATGATATAAATTGAATCGTTTGAAAACCTTCTACTTTGTATATGTATTTATAAGGTTAAAACGATAGACATCTCGTCGATATTTATACAACTTAACCGAACCGATACATCTATCGTTTCTTATCAGGATTTTCCGACAGACAACTTATCATCTTCTTTACGGCAGCAAATCAGTTCGTTTTCTATCGTATATCAATGATATAAATTAAATCGTTTGAAAGCCTTCTACTTTGCATATGTTTTTATAAGGTTAAAACGATAGACATTTTGTCGATATTTATACGACTTAACCGAACCGACACATCTATCGTTTCTTATCAGAATTTTTCGACATACAACTTATCATCTTCTGTACGGCAGCAAATCGGTTCGTTTTCTATCGTATATCAATGATATAAATTGAATCATTTAAAAGCCTTCTACTTTGCATATGTTTTTATAAGGTTAAGACGATAGACATCTCGTTATTCAAACACGATGAAACACATTTACTTCGCCAGCGTATAAGAAATTTAATTTGATAAATTATTCATTTACAATAATGATTTTAAAAAACATTTATTTAACATTTATTCGGCAATAATATAATATTTATGTAATATTGATTATTTATTTGTAACAATAATTTAAAAAAACATTTATTTAACATTTATTTGACATTAATTTAATATTTATTTTATATTAATTATTTATTTGCAATAATGATTTAAAGAAAACGTATATTTAACATTTATTTGACATTAATTTAATATTTATTTTACAATAATTATTTAAAATAAAAGTCGTTCTTATTCGACCTGAATAATTATTTATTTACTATAATAATTTTAAAAAACATTTATTTAATATTAATATTTACTTAAAATATTATTTAACAATAACTATTGTTAACTCAATGTCTATAACTTCGCGGTATCTCGACCTTGTCGCGGATGGTTCGTCGGTGGCTCGTAGTGATTCCCGATTCGGTAATTAATTATCACATGAAGGTTCGAGTTTTCATATACGTCTTTAATCTGATCACTCTGAATACACCCTTAGGTAATACACTCGTAACGGGCCGCTGCCCAACGCTACTTGTTCACGCTCGCTCGATCCTCTCATCACTCCCACTCTCGTCATCCCTTCTACCCACTCACTCTCTGTCTGACTCTCTCGCACACACGCCTACCAACGCTCACACTCTAGCGCCATCTCGGCTTACTCTCTCGCTCGCTCATTGGCTGTCGCCATTACCGCTATTACGCTCCGTCTCTTCTCCCTATTCGCTCGCTTACACTCGTTGTCGTTATCACTCGGCCATTCTGTTTATTACTCGTCCTCGGGTAATAGTGTCTCATAATCCCGTAGATGTACAGGCATTCGTCTCTCTCGCTTCGGACGTCGCTTCTGTGAGTCCTCGATCTCGCTCTCCTCTGCGTCTGGTTGTTTCTCAACTCGTATTCTCGTTGTCTTGCCACCTACTTGCTCTCGTATTTGCTTCTCCTTTGGGGTTGACACGCTGTCAACATCTCCGTCGTCGCTCTCAGACGAACTGTCTTCCTCATGTGGTCGCCATACCTTCAGTTGGCTCGCATGAGCAGTCGATGCGTAACGTCGACCCGGTTCTTCCTGTCGCAGATCAGCTACTTTGTAGGTGTCTTGATGTAACACTTGGGTGACTGTCAGCGGTCCTCGATACTTTCGCTGAAGCTTAGTACTTTCGCCTGTAGCGATTGGAGCTACTCTCATGTATACAATATCTCCTACGTTGTATCGAACGTTCTTCGCGCGATTTCGATCATATCTCTCCTTCATTCTCTGTTGCTCAGTGTCGATCCTCACTCGTGCTGCTTGCTGCAATTCTTCTGGTAGTGTATACGAAGTACTCTCATCGGTAACTTTACGTAGTTCTCCTTCATTCCTTCGGGCTTGGTACCCATAAAGCAACTTGAAGGCACTCTTTCTTGTCGTCGCATTAGGAGCATCATTTAGGTTTCTTTGAGCCTCCAAAAGCTTACTGTCCCAATCTCGACCTTCATTATCTTGTAGACTCGCTTGTAGCACTGGTATCAGAGTAAAGTTTACCCTTTCTATCTGTCCATTGGCTTGGGGATGTCGTGGAGAATTCAACGTGTGATGAATTCCGTGCGCGCTGCAGAACTCAGCAAACCGACTGGATGTGAAGCACGTTCCTCGGTCCGATATAATTTTACGAGGCGCTCCATATTCTTGTACGAATTTCTCTAATGCTCGTACCACTCCAATCACTCTCGTGTCTTTGGCTGCGTGCAAAATCACATATTTCGTTAAGTTATCGATTATCGCAAATATATACTTGTTACCCTTCTTCGTAGTCACAAACGGTCCAGTATGGTCCACATGTATCACTGCAAATGGTCGCTCGCCTGGTGGAATCGGATCCAATAGTCCGCTTTGTTTGCCGGTTTTGACCTTCGTTAACGCACACTGAATACAGGCTCCGATGTGCTGTCGCATGTACCTCCTCACTCCTGGATAATAATAATGTTTGGTTAACATGGCGATTGACCGGTCCAACCCTGGGTGACCTTTCAAATCGTGGAAGCGTATAGCTAGCCCCTTTCTCATCGCTCGCGGAACTGCGAAGAGTAATCGTTCTCCCTGGCGTTTGTACACTATTCCATTCACTAGTTCATAACCTTCTATCTCGCTTATTTTATGTTTACTTCTCTCATTCACAGTTTTTCTAAGTATTTCGCTTTTACGTCCTATCGTTTCATCGCTATTCTGGTTCATGGCAATTTCATCATACTCATTCACTAATGTAAACACACCATACTCATTCATTAGGTCGCTCTCACTCACTGGCGCTCGACTCAATGCATCTACATGAACAAGTTTTGTACCCGGCTTATGCGTAATATTAAAATTAAATTCGCTCAACGTGTTATTCCATCGTACTACTTGCGGATTCACAGTCTTCTGGGTACTTAGGTACAACAATGCCTGGCAATCTGTAACTATGGTAAATGGTATATTAATTAACATTGTTCTCAGTCGCGTAACCGCCCAAACGATCGCTAGAAGTTCTAGTTTACTGGAATGATAATTTTTCTCGGGTTCACTCGTTCGTCGACTAATCGCATAAACTAATCGTAAACGTTTTTGCTCATCACGCTGGAACATCATCGCCGCCAGTCCCAAAGCGCTGGCATTAGTATGTAGCTCGGTTTCTCGTCTGGGATCAAATGATTGCAAAATCGGTTTGTTCGACAACATCTCTTTTAATTTATCAAACGCTTGTTGTTCTTTTTCGCCCCACGTAAACTTCGCTTCGCTTTTTAGTAACTTATGCAGTGGAGCAGCTATTTGAGCAAACCTCGGAATAAATCGCCTGAAAAAGCTGGCCATGCCAATAAATCGTCGTGTCTCATGCACGTTAGTCAGTGTCGGATATTCTGTAATCGCTTTCACCTTTGACTCTCCCGGCTCAATTCCCTTGTTCGATATCTCAAACCCTAAATAACTAACTCGTTTCTGAAGGAACCTACATTTACTTAACTTAATAGTCAATCCTGACTCTCGCAACGCTTTTAGTGTCAACACTAATCTTTCACGTAAGTCTGGCCAATTGCGTCCTGGTATAAATATATGGACTAGGTAATACATTATCACCCGTCCTCGTAGAGGTCCTAATGTCCTATCCATTGTTTTAATGAAATACGCAGGCCCATTCAACAACCCGAAAATCATTCGCGTACACTCTACAGTTTCGTCTGGCGTAATGATCGCAGTTTTTGACATTGCTTCCTCGGTCAACGGAACTTGTAAATACTCATGCGCTAAGTCAAGAGTAATAAAAAGATCACAATCTCTAACTTGTTCCAAGTGGTCATCCGGATTAGGCATAGGAAAAGGCACTCGTACGGTTTGTCGGTTGAGTTTACGGAAATCTACTACAAGGCGTGACTCACCACTTTTCTTACGTACCAATAATACAGGACTCGCGTAAGGGGAATCTGTATCCCGCACTATCCCCGCTTCGCGCCACTCTCGAATAATTCGACTTATTTCCTCTCGTTCAGAATTGCTAGCTCGGTACGGTTTTGACGCTACTGGTTTACTACCTGGTAATTCTTTAATGTCCATAACAATGTTCGTCGCTAAACCCAACTCCGACAGATTGGTTGCAACACAGTCACGGTACTCGTTCATAATGGTGACCAATTCTTCTATCACTTCTTCCGGTTGATCTTCACCGATGATCAAATCTTGGCGCGTGATGGGTTTCTTCGCTGTCACTCTCGGAATCATCGGCAAACGTGAAACGTCGCCTCGTTCGACACATTGTCCCATGGTCACGGTCTTTGCGAAAACTTCCATATTCAGTACCGCGAACTCGTAATGTTTGTCATCTGATATTGTGTCGATAAGTTGTATCGTAGACGGTGGTACTATGACGTCAGTCGGTGCAATCGCGCCCATCGTCGTTCTCACGGTCCCACTTGGTTCGATAACGGTTAGATATGCGTCGTCCCGTTTCGTGAAGGTTAGCTCGTCACCGCTTTTACAATATTCAACATACGGTTGCTCGGTAAACAAACGCCCAATAATCGCATCGTAACTCTGCGTGTCGTCCGGCACTACCCGCACTAGTATGTCCGGTACTACCACGTTATCAACGTCTATTTCAGCTCTCACAAGTCCCGGCGATGTTACCACGTAATGCGCTGGTCCAAACCCTTTCAGATTGGACTGCACCGGTATCACTTCGAACCGCTCGATTAGAACTTTCGTCGCCTTCACCGTACAGTCTGAACTACCGGGATCTATCAAAGCCCGCATTTGTCGCCCGTTAATTTTCACTAACCTTATATATTTTCCGATCGTATTATTATTCGCCTCATTTATCGTGTTCACTTCCGCTTTAGTCGTCGATTTAACATCGGGGCAATGTCGTTGCGTATGTCCCTTCTTCTTGCACTGTTTGCAAATTAACTCGCGTGGCTCTTCTGGACAGTCACGTGCGATATGTCCGAACGCTTTGCAGTTATAACATTTCGGCTGTCCCTCGTCATTCGTCACTGGCGGACGTTTATCCGGATTGGCCGTTTTAGAGGAGCTCGTAGACGGTCCCTGCTTTCCCTCCTTACTCGTACTTGTTGTCTTCGGCGTCGAAGTTCCCTGCGGCTTTGGTTTTCCAAGATCCTTACCGGCTCGAATTCTCGTTGCGCGTTGAGCCAACACGCGTTCGTTAGCTATCATGTCGTGTAATAAATCATCCAACGAGAGATGATTTCTCGCCATCAAAGAAATGCACAACTCTTTTGACCACAAACCATCGAGCACTTGCTCTTTAATGTCACGAAACTCAAGCCTCAAGTCTATACATAATTTTGTCTTCGCATGAAAGTAGGCACTCATCGACTCGTCTTTTTGCTGCACTCTGTCGATCATTCTCTGCCATCGGTCGGACGTACTTTCCGGTATTACGAACGTAGCCTCGAACGCTAACTTGAAAGATTCCCAGTTCACTAAGGTCACAGCGCGTGCGCGATACCAATCGCGTGCTCCCCCTCGCAAGTGCATGCGCGCCGTTTCCAACGCAAAGTTCTCCGGCCATTTGTGAATTTTCCGCATACTCTCGATATTATTTATCCAGTCCTTAGGTCGCGCACCTTTACCGTCGCCCGTAAAGTTTTCAATGTTTTTACTTAGGTCTGGTATCACGTGATATAACGGCACTTCACCACGCGGCACTTCGTTACGCGGTTGCTCATTTAGAAGCGCACGTGCGAGCAGTCGAACCAGCATGGCTTCCGTGTTCTCTCCTTCCTCACGTTTGATGGTACGCAGCACGTTGTCTAATACCGATCGTGACGTGGATGGCGCAGCCGCACCTAACGCCGCACCGTCGATGTCGAGGGTTTCATCGACTGTTACCATCTCTTGATAGTCGTCGTTCGACTCACTTGTATACGATCGTCGCGTACTCCCCACTACCTCTTCCGGAAACGATCTCGCGTTCCCGCCAACTTCACGATCCTCCCGCGCTTTTCGGCGCCCGTCGCCGCCATCTTGGCCCCGCGGCCGAATCGTATTTTCTAGATCTTCGCCTCGAGATGTATCGTCACTGCTATCGTCCGATTCTCGTTTCGTTGCCATCGTTCACTAATCACCGAATTTTTCGAGGACAATCCCACTTCTGAATGTTAACTCAATGTCTATAACTTCGCGGTATCTCGACCTTGTCGCGGATGGTTCGTCGGTGGCTCGTAGGGATTCCCGATTCGGTAATTAATTATCACACGAAGGTTCGAGTTTTCATATACGTCTTTAATCTGATCACTCTGAATACACCCTTAGGTAATACACTCGTAACGGGCCGCTGCCCAACGCTACTTGTTCACGCTCGCTCGATCCTCTCATCACTCCCACTCTCGTCATCCCTCCTACCCACTCACTCTCTGTCTGACTCTCTCGCACACACGCCTACCAACGCTCACACTCTAGCGCCATCTCGGCTTACTCTCTCGCTCGCTTATTGGCTGTCGCCATTACTCGCTATTACGCTCCGTCTCTTCTCCCTATTCGCTCGCTTACACTCGTTGTCGTTATCACTATTTAATTATAAGAAATCATCCTTTTTCTGTTATCTCGTTTTGCTCTATAAATTATTGCAATAGGCCCTTGCTGTCCGCTATGAACATACGACGGAGACCGTGCAGCGCGGCACGACAGCGCGGGCTTGCGCGCCGGGAATAGTACGGCTCGCGCTCAATATGCGGCGCATCGCCGAGCCCGTAACCCGTATTCAAGATTCAACATCGATCCCTATATATAGAGAGACGTCTTCGCGAGGTTCTTCAGCGTTTGCAGGATCGCTAGTCAGAGCGTGCTCACTCTCCGGGCCTTTGATAAGTGATGTAACCTTTTGAGGAGTGTGCTTTTTTGCGGCCTCCGTTCATACCTGCATTAAAACCGATTATAAATAGTATCATGTTCTGTAAAGTTTCATGACTATTTAATATGTATCCTGTAATTCAGTACTTTTTACAGCAAGTAGTTTCAGTAATTTTTCACCAGTACTCAATATCCAGTAATTCAATACTAAGCATCAGTAGTTCTGTGTAATAAATTACTCCCAGTAATCCAGTACTGCCCAGTATTTCTGAAGTACCGGCCAAAATATTACTGCCAGTATTTACAATAATTTATTACTGAGTACTTTTAGTGCTTTCTTTCTGTAAGGGACGATTCACTAACCATATTAAAAACGATAGAAACTGATGTGCAGCTGATAAGACATTTACGATAAGATTCAAAGTATTTTGTAACGTGAGTTTCTGATAGAGTACCGTAAATAAACGATTCACTAATCATATTAAAAACGATAAAAACTGATGTATAGCTGATAAGACATTTACGATAGGATCCCAAGTATTTTGTAACGTGAGTTTCTGATAGAGTACCGTAAATAAACGATTCACTAACCATATTAAACACGATAAGAAATTTTTTATCGTTTTCTATCGGAGATGGTTACAAGGGTAAATACGCGTATTTTCCAACAAATTAGACTGCGCGCCGATTACTGTCAAACCTAAAACACAGCTATTATTGGAACATTCGAAATTCCCTCTCCCTTCCCTAATTAAATCGATATCTATTTAATATAAAAATCACTGTAAAGAACTTGTTGCGAAAAATATTACCCTAGCCAGGGTTCGAACCTGGAATCTCCCGCATTCCGTTCGGGTGTCTTACCAATTCGACTACCGGGGCATGTGGTAATATTTATCGCAACAACCGAATAACAATAATTTGAACGTCTTTCTCAGGCGACGTGAATAAACGTTAATACTTATATGTTAAGACCGTTAAGATATAAATCAACACAAAAGAAATAGCCATATACGGTCCAAGCTTGAATCTAAGACAGCTCAATATTATTTTTTATATGTATTTAAATACGCGTATTTTCTTTACAGTGATTTTAATATTAAATCGATATCGATTTAATTAGGGAAGGAAGAGGGAATTTTGAATGTTCCAATAATAGCTGTGTTTTAAGTCCGACAGTAATCGGCGCGCAGTCTAATATGTTGGAAAATACGCGTATTTAAATACATATAGAAAATAATATTGAGCTGCCTTAGATCCAAGCTTGGACGGTATATGGCTATTTCCTTTGTATTGATTTATATCTCAATCCTCGCGGATCGACAGACCCAAGTGCCAACCTGCTAGAACCCGCAAGGCGGCACAACAATTTGGTGGCAACAGTGGGATCCGCCATCCCGGAACGAGAACCGAAGGAGATCATCACTCGGAGACACCTCCCCAAGGAAACGGATCGCAAGGAAGGCGGCAACGCATCCCAAGAGGAGCAGCAGCTCGACGCCCAGAGCGAGAGCAACGCCCGGCAGCCAGTAGTATCAGCGACACCGAAGACGACGCTGACCTACCTCAACAGTGATTAGCCAGCCAGCCGCTATGCTGTATGCGTTAATGTAAGTGCGAGACCATTTTGTAAAAGAGCGTTGCGACGCCTAAGGCATAAGTTTAGTGTACGTACGCGGCCCGAATGTCCATAGACCGTGGCATCAAGAGACACGGTAGTGTCTCGCGCCAAGTACGCGCGGAGCGAGACAGCCGTGGCTCTATATACGCGACGCGACGAGTTGCGAGTACCCGAGATTTTTAGATCTCGATAACCAGTGAACGGATCAAGTTCTGACTAGGCTTATCGTAAAGCTTGGACCAAATTTATATAATAAAAGTGTTTTTATTTTTTCGCTACGTGCCCTACGAGCGGAGATATCGCGATGCAAAATTCAAAGCTGAAAATTTACAATTAAGAAACGTCGACGTATTACGATTGCTGTGCTCGCCACGGCGCGGCGGCGCTGCTGGGGGGTCTGATTTTCTTGTGGCGTTCATACCCTTGCCGTTATGCGGCGCTCTAGTCTCTACGCGTAGAGATGCGTTAGTTCGATCGATCGATCACATGTGAGGTGACAGGAGTAAATATAACCGTAAAGTAGCCCATACACGTCGCGAGTCCGGTTCGGCTCGGTTTCTACTCGTTCGTGGGTGGGATGTCACGGGCCGGGTTCGGCGTCCGACGAGCTAAATTTCGAGACTATTCGGGAGTGTGTGTGTGTAGTGAAAAACGTTCAAGTCTCATTACATGTACGAGTTTGACTCGCGAATGAAGCTCGCCGAGCCGGACTCGCCGCTTTAGACGTCCGCGTCGTCGAGAAATATTCCGTCCGCGTCGAGGTTATATGATGTTTACGATGTTTACGTGTGCGTTCAGTCGGCGCTCGTGAAGTGATAACGTGCAATGTGTAGGTCTGTTCTTTGTTGCTGCACTGCTGAGCTAGTGCAATAAGTTAGAGTGGGACAAGTATATTTTCTTTCACTCTAACTTACTGCACCAGTGTGCACTAGTTCAGCAGTGCAACAACAGAGAACAGACCTTGTGATAAACTATCGTAAGTAAACTATATCGTGCGTGATAATAAACTCACGCTCTCTCTCGCTCGCTTGCTCGCTCGCTTACGTCTCTTACGAGCTAAAGTGAGGTTATTTATATCCTCTAAATAAATCGCGTTCGCGAGAGAGATCGATCGAGTCATCATCATCACACGCGTCAAAGTGAGTGAGGTTAACGTGTCATGTCACATTGACACCGCAGGGAGGATTGATTCGTACAATCCTTTGGGCTTATAAATACAGTACTCGCTCTGCTTTTATGTTGATCGTTTCTCAAGTGTGCTTTACGAAATATGCTTCCCAGAAGAAGTGAAAACATTATTTATTGATTTCTTATTTAATAAAGTTACTAATTTGTTGTATATGCTTCTTTGATAGAGATCTGTCTGATGGTGGTCTGCGCTTTGGAAAACGTCGTGAACGCGATGCGTACCATGGAATGAGTTGCAGGTATACAAAGCGATCGCAAAGAGCGACGAGGATTTGACTTGTGCAACAACAATGACGAGTTTGCATCGAGCTATGTGGCGAGTTGCTAAGGGCAAGAAGCTCAAAGTTATGATGAAGATACTCAAGACGGAGGAAAATAATTATACCAAAGAATTTTTGGAGTTGGTCGGCAAGTGGAGCCTATTGCGATCGGGAGCTCTAGTTAGGTGAATATCAGAAATTTTATAAAGATGTTGGAGTGCGACAGCGTTGAAATATTACGTTTTATTTCGCTTTCAGATTGTATGGTAAATACTATTACTTCAACAAATAGTGTAAATTGCTTTATAATCATTAAAAGTAGACTTTCAAGTAGAAACAAATTGTAAGTGGCATCTGTATAATAACGAAACGAATTACCATAAAGAGTAAGTTAAATAGAGATTGAAGTTAATCAGCGTTGGTAGAAATCATTATTTAGAAACAGGAAAAATATAATAAATTTAAATTAGTAATTTTCATGTATAATTAAAGGTGACATTAAGAGTAAAATCAAGAGTGAAGTTAAAAGTGAAAACTCAAAGTAATGATGCATCGCAAAGAGAGTCAGGTGGCCGACGTAAGATGGAAGCTATTTTTGTTAGTAGACCAAGTACCTTGGTGACTAAAAAAGGTCAGTATACAAATCTTAATGTGTTATGAAGTTATAGCATGTATCTATATCTATGTATATATTACAATATTACAACGTATGTATATTATTATGTAAGTACGGCAAAAGGCAAATAACACGATTTTTATATTATAACATTTAATTTTCTATTAATTTACAGGTACTTTTGGGGCACCAAAAATGCTGCTAATAATAACAAATCACTTCAGATTGCCCACAGCACCCAATTGGTGTCTTTATAAATATCGAGTTGATTTCGAACCCGAAGAAGAACGTATACATATACATATATTCGCAAAGGCATGCTTGGATTTTATAAAGAGAAAGTTGATCCATATATTTTCGATATACAAGTATCCGTTTACCAGATGTAAATATATCAGTACATTTCATACTGCTGTAAATACAAGCAGGTATTTACAAGTATGTATGAAAAATTTCAGAAAATAGTAGAAGAACTAATGTAAACGAGACAATCTGATAATGCACCTATCAAGATTATTATATGTTTAGTTGGAAGTATGTCGCCGGATGATCCATACTATATTGTCGTTTTTAACATAATAATGAGAAAGTGCTTGGAATATTTTAAATTGCAATTGGTGGGCCGTGACTATGAAGCTACAAATGCAGTTAGTATAAAATTTATATGGATATTCTGTATTTTATTAATTAAATGGAAAATTTAACAATTATAATAATGATTGTACTTTCATGTAGGTTAGTGTAAATCAGTTCAGATTGGTTGTGGCCTGGATATATTACATCCATTAAACAATATAAACACGACATTCTACTGTGCGCCGAAATAACACATAAAGTGATGCGTCAAGACTCGTTGTTGCACATGTCGACTTAGTACAATATTATAATCGACTTAGTACAGTATTATAATAATAATAAAAGTATGCGCTAATTGCATCAACCGCCATGTATAGTAAAGCTAGTTTGTTTATTCAGATATCCACATTTCGACTTAATATAGTATTATAATCGACTTAGTATAGTATTATAATAATAAAATCATAAAACATGTCATGCGAAACAATGCAAAAAAAACTCGATATCGAATCCTAAAGTTTGACATAGTATGCTTAGATTGTAGTAAAAGTAAAAAAAATATATATATACAGGGTGTCCCGAAATTTGCGAATCACAATACCACCGCAATAAAGTTCTCGAAAAAATAAATTTAAAATGTATTTGCCACTTTTTGTTCCGATCAGTATTTTCTGAGGTAAAAAAGGTTTAAACGTGGCCAATTACAGATTACGATTAAACGGAAACACTGCTCGTGAGTCACGCGTCGATAGTGTTAGTGACCGCGTACTTCACGCTCTCACAGGCATTAAACAAAAGATTATTTGCGTGACGTTCGTATAATACCGCGTGTTGCGTATAATATTTGTTGCGAATTAGACGATACTGGTAATAAATACACGTAATGGGTAAGATAAATTTATAATTTATCAGAATTATATCGCTACTAATTTGTATACTACAATATCAATAAGAAATATGAATAAGAGTTGAATAATTTCAATCAAGTGGCATACATACGAGTCATTATTTCTTTACAATAATTCTAATCTTTTTAATTTTATAGATATATTCCTTTATTCTCTTTAGTCTTTAATTATATTGAAATATTTATTGATTATTTTCTTCTTATCATTTATTCATTCATTCATCCTCTCAAAAATGTACAAGAACAAGTCATAAATTACAAAATTTAATTTTCAATGAAAGTGATATTAGATTGTTAAATTATAAAAGATTACACGGAAGTATTCGATTTTAAAAGTAGTAAACTCCTCGTTTACTTAGTTTATATTATTTATGTAAAATAAATTTAGCAAGAGGATTAAGCGTTTGTTTTAATCTTTGTTTTATTATTGAATTGTGCACGAAGAAGCTAAGAATTTAATTTTTAAAATCGATATGTATGGCACGCCGTTTTGCCATTTAATATTATTATAAAAATTCTACCAAATTAATTGATACTTACTCAAAGAAAAGAAATTATTATTATTATTATGTCTAAACATACTTATAATTAATCGAATTAATATTAAGCTATAATTATTAAGCACATAATTGAAAATGCAGAATTAAAATTATGTCTAGACAAAATATTAATTCTAAATTTACTTTATGTTATAACATAAAATTTTTTCGGAAATTAAAATTATGTACATAATAAAAATTCAGAAGTTACAATGTATGTAAATAATTTCAATTCCCGAAAAATTTTTATGTATAATAACATAAAATAAATTCAGAATTAATATTTTGTCTAGACATAATTTTAATTCTGTATTTTCAATTATGTGATAGCTTAATAATAATTCGATGAATTATAGGTATGTCTAAACATGATAATAATTTATTTTCTTTGAGTATTAATTTGGTAGAATTTTTATGATGTTATTAAATAGCAAAACGGCGTGTCATAATTACGTACATAATAAAAATTCGCAAATTAAAATTATGTACATAATGGTACTTGCTTCGGCAGTACATATACTAAAATTGGAACGATACAGAGAAGATTAGCATGGCCCCTGCGCAAGGATGACACGCAAAATCGTGAAGCGTTCCACATATTTAAGAAAGGAGAGAGGACGAAAGTGGGAGAGCAAGGAGATCGGCGGAGGACGAGATTGCGAGGAGAATGGAGAAGAGCCTGTTGATGGATACAGACGAGGACGAGGCTAGCAGGAAGAAAAGGGAGTAAGAAAAAGGTAAGACAGAAAAGAGAGAGGAGCGGAGGAAGATGGGAGGAAGGAGCAAAGGATAATGGAAGCAGGAGTGGTAAGAGATTTGGAAGAAGGGAGAGAGAAGGAGGAGATAGCTGAGTGAGGGCGGAGAAAATAGAGGGAGAGGATGAGGTAAGAATGAGAAGTGGTAAAATGTATTTGTATGTTTAGATTAGAAGGTGCGATAGGAAGGAGAGTGTTAAATATTAGGAAGGAGAGAGTCGAAGTGATGTCAGGAGGCCGCAGGAAAGGAGCCAAAGGAAGGAGGCTGAAAAGAGTGCAAGGGAGAAGGATGATAGGGGCAGTCATGGAAAAGGGAGGGAAGGGAGATAGAGAGAGTGTAAGGTCGCACAATGGCCAGGTAAGGGAAACAGTTATGTTAAAGTATTGTAAAGGTTTTTGGGACGTTTTTCCTGGATAAAATGCCTTTCCAGCCCCGGAAGGGGAGTGAAATAAAGAATTGAATTGAAATTATGTACATAATGGAGATTCTTAATAAATATTATGTCTCGAGGTAATAAAAATTTTTTTCGAATTAAAATTTAATATAAAGTTTAAAATGACATTAGCACGTAATTCTAATTTTTAAGAAAACTTTTATTATGTTATTGCATAATTTTTATTTACCGAAATTTTATTAGGTTATAACATAATTGTAATTCGTAAATTTTTATTAGATATGTCGTAGCATAATTTTAATTCACTGAATTACTATGATAGCTTACATAATTTATATTTCTGCAATAATTATTATGTTACAAAATAATAAAAATACATTAATATCTCATAACATAATAAAAATAATTTAAAATTATAACAAAAAACAAGCTCTTCAGATATACATTCAAAGACACGATATAAGGCAAATGAGAGCTATACGCTAACATTAAAGCAAGAGATTCAAAATTTGTTTAATAAATTTTAAATCTTTCATGTATTTCCAAGTACACGAATTTCCAACATACTAAACCGCGCGCCGATTTTTTGTCGGACTGAAAACACAGTTTTTGTTGGAGCATTAAATCCCTTACCCCCCCTCCCCAATGATTTAATTGTTTGATTCTAATTAAGGCATCTAAATTAATATAAAGAATTAATTGCGAAAAATATTACCCCAGCCAAGGTTTGAACCTGGAACCTCCCGCTCTCCGTACAGGCGTCGTCCCAGTTCGACCACTGAGGCATGTGGTAATATTTATCGCAATACAAATTAATAAAAATAGATAGGACGCATTGTTTCAGCCTGCGTAAACTAATAACAAGAAACAAGCTCTATAAATATTACCACATGCCTCAGTGGTCGAATTGGAACGACGCCTGCACGGAGAGCGGGAGGTTCCAGGTTCAAACGCTGGTTGGGGTAATAATTTTCGCAGCAAATTCTTTATATTAATTTAGATGCTTAAATTAGCATCACATGATTAAATCGTTCGGAGGGGAGTAAGGGATTTTAATGCTCCAACGAAAACAGTGTTTTCAGTCCAACAAAAAATCGGCGCGCGGTTTAGTATGTTGGAAATTCATGAACTTGGAAATACACTAAAGATTTAAAATTTATTCAACAAATTTAAAATCTCTTGCTTTAATATCAGCGTATAGCTCTCATTTTCCTTATATCGTGTCTTTAATTAAAATTATGTCTTGACATAAACCTAATTCCACGTAGGTTGTATCTTTCTCTGTGTATGGCACGCCGTTTTGTTATTTATTAATAAGACTTTTTTATTTTGAGTTAATTTTATGCATAAAGACATAATTTGAATTCATTTTTACAATATTATGTTATGACAAAATGAAAATGGTTCCGGAAAACAATCTACTTTAGTTTAAAACTTTAAATCAATTATTGAATTTTTATTTTAGATTAAAAAATCTTATTAATAAATAGCAAAACGGCGTGCTATAAATATGAGTAGAGGTAAAGCCAATATAATTAAAAATAAAAATTTACGAGTGAATGAAATAAAAATAAAAAAAAATAAAAAATGTAAATAAAAAAATGTAAATAATTAGAAAATAAAATGTAAGTAATAATTTTGTGTATTATTAAATTATTTCTAACTTACCCATTTTTTTTTTATACAAAAGCTGAAAGATTAAATTATACGATTATGAGAATTGATGTTTACTTTCCTTCTTTCTCTTATTTTTAAACGATAAATCCTTGAGGACTCTCGAAAATTCAAATACAATATAATTGGCCATGAGAGTCAAACGCGGTACTTAGTGCGTATTTTTAATCAAACTGATTAAATTATATTCCGTAAGTTTCCAACATATTAACTGCGCGCCGATTATTTGTCGGACTTTAAACACAGCTATCATTGGAACATTAAAAATTCCCTGTCCCTTCCCTAATTAAATCGATATCGATTTAATATTAAAATCACTGTAAAAACTTATTGCGAAAAATATTACCCCAGCCAGGGTTCGAACCTGGAATCTCCCGCATTCCGTTCGGGCGTCTTAACCAATTCGACTACCGGGGCATGTGGTAATATTTATCGCAATAACCAGATAATAATAATTTGAACGTCTTTCTCAGGTGACGTGAATAAACGATAAATCCTTGAGGACTCTCGAAAATTCAAATACAATATAATTGGCCATGAGAGTCAAACGCGGTACTTAGTGCGTATTTTTAATCAAACTGATTAAATTATATTCCGTAAGTTTCCAACATATTAACTGCGCGATTTAATTAGGGAAGGGACAGGGAATTTTTAATGTTCCAATGATAGCTGTGTTTAAAGTCCGACAAATAATCGGCGCGCAGTTAATATGTTGGAAACTTACGGAATATAATTTAATCAGTTTGATTAAAAATACGCACTAAGTACCGCGTTTGACTCTCATGGCCAATTATATTGTATTTGAATTTTCGAGAGTCCTCAAGGATTTATCGTTTATTCACGTCACCTGAGAAAGACGTTCAAATTATTATTATCTGGTTATTGCGATAAATATTACCACATGCCCCGGTAGTCGAATTGGTTAAGACGCCCGAACGGAATGCGGGAGATTCCAGGTTCGAACCCTGGCTGGGGTAATATTTTTCGCAATAAGTTTTTACAGTGATTTTAATATTAAATCGATATCGATTTAATTAGGGAAGGGACAGGGAATTTTTAATGTTCCAATGATAGCTGTGTTTAAAGTCCGACAAATAATCGGCGCGCAGTTAATATGTTGGAAACTTACGGAATATAATTTAATCAGTTTGATTAAAAATACGCACTAAGTACCGCGTTTGACTCTCATGGCCAATTATATTGTATTCTTATTTTTAATATTTATACATAATATTTATACATAATATTTGTGAACAACATGCTTAATTTCTTTAATTATTTAGAACAACTGTTCAAGGGCGGCAGTGTGGTCTAGTAGTAGAACGCCAGACTCACAATCTGGAGAACCAGGTTCGAGGCCACTTGAGCACGTAAAAATGTAATTCATTTCAGAAAGCTGCGCCCCCCCATGCGAATGGATTCTTAAATAGGGAAAAACTAGGCTCCGTCTTTCGGAAGAGACGTTAAGCTGTTGGTCCAAAGGTTAAAGGGTTGAGTGTAAAGATGAGGTAGTGGTAAAGGGTTGGGAACGTCCCTACAAAACACCTTGCAACCTCGAGGGAAGTCAAAAAACAAATTTATAACAACTGTTCAAAATTACGTCCCTCTGCTTCGATGCAAGCGGCAGCTCTTGCAATTATATTGTTGTGAACGCGTCTCAACATTGCTGCATCAATATTTACAAAGCCAGCATGAAGCCTCGCAATTGCCTCTTCCGGATTACGTGGATCGTTAGTATAAACGATATTTTTTAGATGTCCCCACAAAAAGAAATCCACTGGAGTTAAATCAGGAGATCTATTAGGCAAATAATGAGAGTGTCCGTTATCGTATCGCAACGAATAATTTAGGTAAATAAATACTTTACCTTGGAAGTCACGCTATGGGACCATATCTTCCTAACCAGCGGTTTGGAAACATTTGATTTAAGATGTTTCTTGCTCTTCTTGTACTATGTGCAGGACATCCATCGTGTATAAACCACATTCTTTGACGTGTGTACAACGGCACTTCTTCCAATAATTCCGGCAAAATATCTTCCAAAAATATTGAATAGTTTTCACCCTGCAACATATTCACAAAGAAATTATTTATGGTACATTGCATATGACACATTTAAAATAAACATGTATACCGTATATTTTTCTCGCGTACATTAAGATAATTTTGAAATAAATGTGGTCCCACGACTGTTTCGCCTACAATTCCCATCCACACATTCAATTTCCATCGTTGCTGAAATGCGCGATTTCTTATTACATGTGGGTTTTGATTAGCCCAATAGTGCCAATTATGCGCATTGAAAATCCCCTCCTTTGTAAATAATGCTTCGTCTGTCCAAAGCACGTGATTTAAAAATGTGTTGTCAGCTTCCACTTGATTTAACAGCCACTGACAAAATTGCACGCGATTCGCATAGTCTTGCGGCATCGATTCTTGCACTCTTGTATAGTGATAAGAATGCATGTTTTCCGTTTGCAAAACTTTATGCACTACCGTTTTGTTTAAGCCCAATTGACGACTTGCTCTTCGTACGCTTATTGTCGGATTTTGTGCTACTATTTGTAAAACGCGCTCTTCATTATGTACATTTCTGACTATTCTATCTCTACCTGCATCAATACGAGGAGCAGGTGCAACACGACCATTTTCGCACATCCTTTGATCCGAACGAAGAAATACATTATACGTTGGATGTTGTCTCGCGGGATATAATTGAGAATACAACTCCGCAGCACGACGAGCTCGGCCACGACATCGTCCGAAAACCATATACATATCACAATATTCGTTTAATGTATATGCCATCTTTTCACGCAGATTTTTCTCACTGTTCAAAGTAATACTTTTACTGTAATATTTTTTTCTACAAAATGCTCGAATTTGTTGACTGTCTGTTGCTTAGCTATTGAACAAAATAATGTCGTAGATAAAAAAAAATAATCTCGTAAAAATAAAAATAATAATAAAATAATAAAGAACATAAAAATGGCATATACAATCAACAAATTCGAGCATTTTGTAGAACGAAAATATTACAGTGAAAGTATTGTATTCTCAATTATATCCCGCGAGACAACATCCAACGTATAATGTATTTCTTCGTTCGGATCAAAGGATGTGCGAAAATGGTCGTGTTGCACCTGCTCCTCGTATTGATGCAGGTAGAGATAGAATAGTCAGAAATGTACATAATGAAGAGCGCGTTTTACAAATAATAGCACAAAATCCGACAATAAGCGTACGAAGAGCAAGTCGTAAATTAGGCTTGAGCAAAACGGTAGTGCATAAAGTTTTGCAAACGGAAAACATGCATCCTTATCACTATACAAGAGTTCAAGAATTGATGCCGCAAGACTATGCGAATCGCGTGCAATTTTGTCAGTGGCTGTTAAATAAAGTGGAAGCTGACAACACATTTTTAAATCACGTGCTTTGGACAGACGAAGCATTATTTACGAAGAAGGGGATTTTCAATGCGCATCATTGGCACTATTGGGCTAATCAAAACCCACATGTAATAAGAAATCGCGCATTTCAGCAACGATAGAAATTGAATGTGTGGATGGGAATTGTAGGCGAAACAGTCGTGGGACCACATTTATTTCAAAATTATCTTAATGTACGCGAGAAAAATATACGGTACTTATACATATTTATTTCAAATGTGTCATATGCAATGCACCAAAAATAATTTCTTTGTGAATATGTTGTAGGGTGAAAACTATTCAATATTTTTGGAAGATATTTTGCCGGATTATTGGAAGAAATGCCGTTGTACACACGTCAAAGAATGTAGTTTATGCATGTTCAGAATTGACTAACAATGTATTTATTGAATTTTATTATATGTTCAAGATTGATAACCATATTATGTCGTCATAATAATTTATTAATGTAAATTCATGACTCTCGTCTCGTTATGGGATATATCGAATCTCGAGTAATGTCTCAATATATCCCACCCGTTCCGAGGAGCGTGCGACGCGTTCGCAGAATCGTTCGCAAATAAGAGCGTCACGTCACTCCCTCCTTAAGAGACGAATTTTCGGCTGATCGATAGCCGCTGTCAAAACAAAGAACAGACGAGTTCGACCAGTGGAGCGAGTTTCTTGTGAGCCGTAATTGTCGTTGCTGAGTCGTTAAACCCGAACATTCGAGAACAGTCGCGAGAATCTTCGAGAATCTTCGCGAGAAAAGTCAAGTGCGAGCTTCTCAATTCTACGAGAACGCGATCGCGATCAACGGTGCAAGTTTTTCGTATTGCATCGCGGTCAAAAGTAAACGGTGCGAGTTCAACCGCGCGTTTTCCGACTGTGCGAACGTTCATCCTTGCCTATCACATTGTGAGTGTATGCAGCTCACATACGACTGCACAAAGACGACCTGTGAAGGCTTGTGCCGCAGTCGATCATTCGTAGTGCATCGAAATCTAGAGTTTCGCCGACAAGTCATTGGTGAACGCGATCATCTTGCCGTTATAAACTGTTAATTTCAGTGTCAGTAATAAATGTGATACACATTGATCAACCAAAAGACATTCGTTAATTTCAAAGTGACCTTCGATCCAACGACTTAACATCTCTTGTTCACGCTCCACAATATCTCGCCCCAACGTCACTTCTCTCTCTCTCTCTCTCGCACTTTCCTCGCTCCGTCGCTCTCACCTCTCGCTCTCTCTCTGAGCGATCCCGGCATATCTCAAGTTCGTCGCGACAAATCTCGCTCGCGCGCGAACATAAATTTGGTCCTTCGAGCCGGATGAGGTGAATCTGTGCGGACAAGTGCATAGTGACTGAACTCGCTCTCATAATTGCAATCATGAGTGAGCTCTTAGCAAAGCAGCAAGCTCTGTTGCACTCAATCTCACGATCTCTTGATAATTTCAAGAAGATCGGTAAGAACAATTATACCGCCGCGAAGATCCGATCGCGCATAGCCAGCCTGAAGGAGACATGGTCTGAATGCGTTCAAGTCAACGCTAAGCTGTTGCAAGCGAGTCCCGAGGAGCAGCGAACTTCATTCGATTACTTCAAGCTGCATCAATTTGATACTCTCGAGGACATCTACCAGAATACGTTGGACTACATGGCGGAGTGTCTGGAGGAGATCGAGCCATCGTCGTGGAAAGCCGACTCTGGTAGAGTCGACACTTTGTCAGGTCATGTGCATCATTGCGAGCGTACTTCGTCCTTCTCGTTGTCGCATTTGCCGCCGATTAATCTCCCTTCATTCTCGGGAAAATGCGAAGAGTGGGAAAGCTTTCGCGACCGCTTTACTTCACTCATTATCGAAAATAAAGATTTGTCAAACTTCGCGCGCATGCATTTTCTATCCTCGAGTCTTACCGGTCGCGCACTCGATTAAAGATATTCCGATTACCGCGACCAATTTCGAATTCGCTTGGAAAACGCTAACGTCTCGATTCGAAAACAAGCGGCGTCTCGTCGAGTTACATGTTGCCGCATTGTATAACCTTCCGAGCGTGTCCCGCGAATCATCACTCAAGTTAAACGATCTGCGAGACAAAGCAAACCGCGCCATCGCGTCAGTAAAAATTCTTAAACGTTCTTCGTCGGAAATTCTCAGCGACATCCTCGTATACAGCGTTTCTCAAAAATTAGATCCCGCTACGAGAAAAGCGTGGAAACTCAAAGGCGGGGATGATCCGACGATACCGACATACGACGATCTCGATCGGTTTCTTGCATCTCGCGCTCGAGCTCTTGAAGAATTAACGCTGTTTAATAGCTCAAAAGGCAATCAATCGCAAAAGGTTACTAGCGCAACTGCATCGCCAGCAGTTACCATTTCCTGTCCGATATGTAACGCGTCTCATTATTTAAATAAATGTCCACACTTCGTAACAAAAAGTCCGAGTCAGCGCTTGGAGATGGTCAAACAGTTTAATCGATGTATAAATTGCTTAAGTATAAAACACGACGCGCAATCGTGCCCAAGCAAGCACGCTTGCCGAACGTGTCAGAAAAAACATCACTCCATGTTACACGTTGACTCCGCCTCGTATTACCACAAAAGTGCCATTTCGACGCCCTCGGTCTCGCAGCCGGCCTCAACTAATACTGCATCAATAAGTGCATTATTATGTTCGACTTCAAAGGTTCGCGTTCGACCTCAAGTCTTGTTGGCAACTGCTCGAGTTGCAGTCAGTTCCCCATCAGGACGCACATGCTTCGTCCGAGCGCTGCTAGACCCGGGGTCAGAAATGACATTTATTACGTCGAGACTCGTAAAAATGTTAAAATTGCGTCGCATTAAAATGCCTATCTCAATCTCAGCCGTCGGCTGCGTCAATGCCGGCACGTGTCGATATGCCGCTCAAACTCGGATCTCTTCGATAGGTAAATCACCTCCGGTTTTGACAACCACGGCTTCAATCTTACACTCTCTCACGGATTATTCTCCCGCGCCAATATCCTCTTATATCCAATGGGATCATCTGGCCGATCTCACCCTCGCAGATCCGGATCCCACGAGCTCAGATCCCATAGATATAATTATTGGCGCCGATCTCTACGGTGAACTCATTCTTGACGGAGTTCGGAAGGGAGGCATCGGCCGACCCATCGCTCAAAACACTGTTCTCGGTTGGGTACTATCTGGTCCGATATCTGCCTCTCCTCCGTCCACCAGAACCATTCCACAGCAACATTGTTCAAGCTCACGCTCTCTCGAGCAGGAGCCTCGAACGTCCTCAAATCTGTTAAAGGTTCCTAAGCCAACGTCACTCAGCCCGGAAGAGCAGCAACCAGCGGTACATTCTCTCGCGACTCAATCTCGCTGCTCCGACGGATGCTTTGTCGTTCGCCCTTCCTTTAAAAAGAATCCTCCGATCGATATCGGGGATCCGTACACAAACGTTGACGAAGCAAAAATAAGTCGTCATGGCGGGCGGTATCAAACGCCCCGATTCTCTGTTAAACAAAACGTCGTCAAATTCAATTCGTAACACATAATGTAATTAATATACTGATCGCCTCGACTATCTTTCTTTCGATTCTTTCTCTCTTGTTTTCTGTTCTCTTCGCTACACGAAGAGGCCTTGTTTCCATTCGAGATCGACAAACCTTTCGAAACGATAGTTTCGAGGCGGGCGGTATGTTCAGGATTGACTAACAATGTATTTATTAAATTTTATTATATGTTCAAGATTGATAACCATATTATGTCGTCATAATAATTTATTAATGTAAATTCATGACTCTCGTCTCGTTATGGGATATATCAAATCTCGAGTAATGTCTCGATATATCCCACGCGTTCCGAGGAGCGTGCGACGCGTTCGCAGAATCGTTCGCCAATAAGAGCGTCACGTCACTCCCTCCTTAAGAGCGAATTTTCGGCTGATCGATAGCCGTCGTCGAAACAAAGACCAGACGAGTTCGATACGTGGAGCGAGTTTCTTGTGAGCCGTAATTGTCGTTGCTGAGTCGTTAAACCCGAACATTCGAGAACATTCGCGAGAATCTTCGAGAATCGTCGCGAGACACATCGAGTGCGAGTCCTTTATCTCCGATAACGCGACCGCGATCAAAGTGCTAAGCGAATGCATTCTCGTACTGCATTGCCGTCGAGAGTTCCCGCCGAGAGTTCAGTGGGGAATGCGATAATCATCCGATATTATTAGAGAGCGCGCCTTGCTCCGACTGTGCGAGCGTTTAAATGAACTTGCGTCCTGATGGTGCATCGGTCGTGAAAGATTGCATAAAGACAATCAATGGTGCATTTAAACAGACAATTATTAAAATTAGCGTTTATAATAAAGGAATTGTTTCTTGTTAACAAAGACACTTCGTTAATTCAAAATTGACCTTCAATCCAACGACTCTGGACATCTATTGTTCACGCTCCAAAATATCTCGCTCCAAAGTCACTTCTCTCTCTCGCACTTTCCTCGTTCCCGTCGCTCTCACCTCTCGCTTTCTCTGAGCGATCCCGGCATCTCACGTTCGTCGCGACAAATCTCGCTCGCGCGCGAACAATGCACGATGGATGTCCTGCACATAGTACAAGAAGAGCAAGAAACATTTTAAATCAAATGTTTCCAAACCGCTGCGCTGGTTAGGAAGATATGGTCCCATAGCGTGGCCCCCAAGGTAACGTATTTATTAACGTAAATTATTCATTGCGATACGATAAGTGACACTCTCATTATTTGCCTAATAGGTCTCTTGATTTAACTCCAGTAAATTTCTTTTTGTGGGGACATCTAAAAAATATCGTTTTTACTAACAATCCGCGTGATCCGGAAGAGACAATTGCGAGGCTTCATGCTGGCGTTATAAGTATCGATGCAGCAATGTTGAGACGCGTTCACAACAAGATAATTGCAAGAGCTGCTGCTTGCATCGAAGCAGAGGGACGTAATTTTGAACAGTTATTATAAATAATTAAACAAATTAAGCATGTTGTTTACAAATATTGTGTATAAATATTATGTGTATATTAAAAATAAGAGAAAAGAGGAAAGTAAAACATCAATTCTCGTAATCGTATAACTTAATCTTTCAGCTTTTGTATTAAAAAAATGGTTAAGTTGGAAACAATTTATTAACACACAAAATTATTATTTACATTTTATTTTTTAATTATTTAGATTTTTTATTTTTCTTTATTTTTATTTAATTGTTTACGCGTAAATTTTTATTTTTAATTGTACTGGCTTTACCTCTACTCATATTTATGGCACGCTGTTTTGCTATGTATTAATAAGATTTTTAAATGTAAAATAAAAATTCAATAATTGATTTAAAGTTTTAAACTGAAGTAGATAGATTTCTGGAACCATTTTCATTATGTCATAACATAATATTGTAAAAATGAATTGAAATTATGTCTTGACAAAAATTAATTCAAAACACAAAAGTTTTATTAATAAATAGCAAAAGGACGTGCCATACACAGAGAAACATACAGCCTATGTGGAATTATATTTATGTCAAAACATAATTTTAATTTATTTTTATTATGTTATGAGATAATATTAATGTATTTTTATTATGTTGCAACATAATAATAATTGCAGGAGTATAAATTATGTAAACTAATATAGTAATTCAGTGAATTAAAATTATGCTACGACATAATAAAAGTTCACAAATTAAAATTATGTCATAACCCCTAATAAAATTTCGGTAAATAAAAATTGCCGTGGCATAATTAAAATCCCCTTAAAAATTAGAATTACGTGCTACTGTTATTTGAAACCTAGACTTTATAGTAAATTTTAAATCGAAAGAAATTTTTATTATGTCAAGACATAATATTTATTGAGAGTCTCCATTATGTACATAATTTTAATTCCCGAATGTTTATTATGAACGTAATTATGACACGTCGTTTTGCTATTTAATAACATCATAAAAATTCTACCAAATTAAATTAATACTTAAAGAAAAGAAATTATTATTATGTCTAATCATACCTATAATTTATAAAATTATCATTAAGCTATCACATAATTGAAAATGTAGAATTAAAATTATGTCTCGACAAAATATTAATTCTGAATTTATTTTATGTTATGACATAAAAAATTTTTCAGGTATTAAAATTATGCACATACATTGTAATTTCTAAATTTTTATTACGTACATAATTTTCTAATTCTTTAATTTCTTTAATTCTTGATTTATGTACATAATTCTAATTCCCCAATTTTTATTATGTACGTAATTTTAATTTGTGAACTCTCATAGGGATATGGCATGCCGTTTTGCTATTAATTCTCCAGGAGAGTTCACAAATTTTTATTATGTACATAATAAAATTTCAAGAATTTTTTGGAGAATTACAATTATGTACACTTTCAATTCCCGAAAATATTTTATGTTATAACATAAAATAAATTTAGAATTAATATTTTGTCTAGACATAATATTAATTCTGCATTTTCAATTATGTGCTTAATAATTATAGCTTAATAATAATTCGATGAATTATAAGTATGTTTAGACATAATAATAATAATAATTTCTTTTCTTTGAGTATCAATTTAATTTGGTAGAATTTTTATAATGATATTAAACGGCGTGCCATACATATTGACTTTAAAAATTAAATTCTTAGCTTCTTCGTGCACAATTCAAAAATAAAACAAAGATTAAAACGAACGCTTAATCCTCTTGCTAAATTAATTTTACATAAATAATATAAACTAAGTAAACTAGGAGTTTACTACTTTTAAAATCGAATACATCCGTGTAATCTTTTATAATTTAACAATCTAATATCACTTTCATTGAAAATTAAATTTTGTAATTTATGACTTGTTCTTGTACATTTTTGAGAGGATGAATGAATGAATAAATGATAAGAAAGAAATAATCAATAAATATTTCAATATAATTAAAAACTAAAGAGAATAAAGGAATATATCTATAAAATTAAAAAGATTAGAATTATTGTAAAGAAATAATGACTCGTATGTATGCCACTTGAATGCAATTATTTAACTCTTATTCATATTTCTTATTGATATTGTAGTTCCTACACAAATTAGTAGCGATATAATTTTGATAATTATAAATTTGTCTTACCCATTACGTGTATTTATTACCAGTATCGTCTAATTCGCAACAAATATTATACGCAACACGCGGTATTATACGAACGTCACGCAAATAATCTTTTGTCTAATGCCTGTGAGAGCGTAAAGTACGCGGTCACTAACACTATCGACGCGTGACTCACGGACAGGTTTCCGTTTAATCGTAATCTGTAATTGGCCACGTTTAAACCTTTTTTACCTCAGAAAATACTGATCGGAACAAAAAGTGGCTAATACATTTTAAATTTATTTTTTCGAGAACTTTATTGCTGTGGTATTTTGATTTGCGAATTTCGGGACACTCTGTATATTAGATGTACATAAGGAATCGATTTTTAATTTCCGAATACACTTTTCACGTAATTTAGCGTCTTTTCTTTCTTTTTTAATTAAAAGAAAAGGAAAAAGAGAAAAAGAAAGAAAAGACGCTAAATTACGTGAAAAGTGTATTCGGAAATAAAAATCGATTCTGTTGGAGGTTTAAGGATCTTTTATTCGGAGTAAATTACGAGGCGTGACTTTATGCTTGCGTACAGCGTGTATTTCAAATAGCAACTGAACTTCTCGTCACACAGGAGTAGGGAGTGCTTGTGAGCGCGATCTACCTTCGTTCATACCGAAAACAAAATATCGAACTAGATAGGCAAACTCAACCAAAAATTAAATTCAATACTTCAACACCCCCCTTAGAATTTAATGTCTTTTAACAAACAAAAATAAACCCATTTTAACTGCACATTGTCTTAGTCTTTCTTTAGGAAGTCCCTTGGTCAACGCGTCGGCAATCATTCCACCGGTCTCTATGTGTTGAATAGTTACGTCCTTTCGCTGAACGTGCTCCCTGATGAAGTGATGCCTCACGTCAATGTGCTTTGTCCTTGGGCGATATGCAGCTGTTTTAGCAAGGTCTATGCTTCCTCTGTTATCACATAAAACCCTGGTTGGAATAGCGACATATGCCCTTGATACATCTTGTAATAGGTTCCTTATCCAAAGAATTTCTTGACAGGCGGAGGACAACGACATGTACTCCGCCTCTGTTGTCGAGAGAGCAATCGTAGTTTGCTTCTTCGAATTCCATGATACTGGTCCACCATTGAATCGTAGTAAATATCCTGTGACCGAATGTCTTTCGTTTAGCTGGTTGCCCCAGTCGGAATCACAAAACATTTCCAAGTTTGCGTCTTTATTGAATCCGTAGCAAATTGATATGTTTACCGTTCCTTTGAGGTATCTAAAAATTCTCTTTACAGCCATCCAATGATTTTTGGCCGGATCCCTTGTAAATCTGCTTAAAACGCCAACTGCGAAACTGATGTCCGGTCTAGTCGTTTGACTCAAATATAGAAGCGATCCAATCGCTTGTCTGTATGGGATCTTCTTCATTTCCATCCTCTCTTCATTGTTCCTGGAATCCTCGTCTTTGATCAGTTGCTGACTAACGTCGAACGGTGTCGATACTGGATTACAATCAGCCATGTTGAATCTTGAAAGAATTGTTTCTATGTAATTTCGCTGCTCTATCCATAGTTTCCTCTGACTTCTGTTGCGATGAACGTGCATGCCTAGGAAATATTTGATTGGTCATAAGTCTTTGGTGTTAAATCTTTTCTTCAACTCGTTCTTGACTTTTACCATTTCATTTCTATCCTTGCTTATGATCAATATGTCGTCAACATATATGACCACGTGGGTGATCGTGTCTCCTTTCCTGTAGAAGACACATTGATCAGCCTTTGACTGTACAAATCCCATTCGCTTGAGTGTATCTGTTAGTTTAATATTCCAGGCACGACTGCCTTGCTTAAGGCCATATATTGCCTTTTGAAGTCTACACACTTTGTTGGGATGATTAACGTCAATAAAACCCTCTGGTTGTCTGATGTAGACTTCTTCTTCGAGTTCTCCATTTAGGAAAGCGGTGTCCACATCCAGATGGTTCACGTGAAGATCCTTTTCTGCTGCTAAGGCTAGTAATAATCTAATTGAAGCGAGCCTGGGCACTGGTGCATACGTTTCGTCGAATTCTTGTCCATATTTTTGTGAGCATCCTTTTGCTACCAAGCGTGCCTTGTATCGCTCCAGATTTCCATTCTCATCATATTTTCGTTTAAATACCCATTTGGTACTAATTACTCTTTTTCCTTGTGGCAAGTCGACCAATTTCCATGTATCGTTTTCTCGTAGACTTTTTATCTCTTTTTTCATCGTCTTTCTCCATTCTTTTTCGTTCTCGTCCTCCAGTGCTTCCTTCAAAGAAGACGGATCTGTGGATTCTTCAGCGTGTGTGAGATATGTGGCCTGGTCGTCTAACTGTCTAGTCTTTTTTGTTCGGGCGGATCTTCGTGGTGTGACTGTTTCTGTATCCGTTGACTTTGTTCTTTGTCCCTTTCGCTTCTTGTCATTTTGGCTTGATGGTTGCGGTAAAGCCTTTTCTTGAACTTGCGGTGGGGGTTCTTCCTCGTCTTGCTGAAAAATATCTGCCTGAGCTTGTTCATAATTATCGAAATCTTCTTGCGTTGCAGATGACCTTGCAGACAAAACTGAAATTATTGATTCGTTATCTGAGATATCTTCATGTTGCTTCTCTTCCATGTTGTCTTCTGATAGATTCAGTTGGATATGTTTCTTCGGCTTCGTTGAGGGAGTGTGTGTGTGTGGCTCTGTAAAAGTTACATCTCGTGCCTTGATTATCTCGCTTGTCCCTTTCTTCAACAATCTATAGGCCTTGGAATCTTCACAATATCCTAGCATGATGCATTCGGTTGATTTGGCGTCCCACTTCTTTCTCTTTTCTTTTGGGATATGTGCCATTGTTTTACTTCCAAATACGCGGAGGTGTGATATGTCAGGTTTCACTCCACACCATGCTTCTTCAGGCGTTTTGGACTTTAATGCTACTGTAGGCGACCTGTTGAGTAAATAAACCGCCGTTGACGTTGCTTCCGCCCAGAGACGGGTTGGAAGGTCTGCACTTATTAGCATGCTCCTGGCCTTCTCTACGACTGTTCGATTGTACCGCTCTGCAACACCGTTCTGTTGTGGTGTGTAGGGTACAGTTGTCTGATGCCTTATGCCTGATTCTTGTAATATCTTCTTGAGTTTGTTGTTGATATATTCCCTGCCGTTGTCGGACCTTATTATTTTGATTTTCTTGTCTAGCTGATTCTCTGCAAAGTTCTTGAAAATTTTGAAATAGTCGGGTACTTCTTCTTTACTTTTTAAGAAGTAAACAGTGGCTCTTCTGGAAAAATCATCAATGAAAGTTAAGAAATATTTGGCTCCGCCCATAGACGTTGTCTCCATGGGGCCGTATAAATCTGTGTGTATTAACTCGAGAGCTCTCGTAGCTCTCCTACCTTTGTGTGTGAATGGTAATTTGTGTTGTTTACCTTTAATGCATGTGACACAAACTTCTTGGTCGATACCTTGCAAGTCATATCCATTCACCAGACCCTTGTTCAGCAGCACCATTGCCTTGCGGTTAAGATGGCCTAATCGTTCGTGCCATAATCTGGCGTTGCTTGGAATGATTGCTTCAAATGCCCTGTCACTTTGCGTATCTAACTTGTACAGCCCTCTGTACTTGGATGCTGTAGCCATGATCCTGTTATCTCTTCCTAATATGAAGCACTTATCGTCATTGAACTTCACGGTTAGTCCTTTGTCAGTTAACTGACTGACCGATAACAGATTTGCACCAAGCTCTGGCACGTGTAGCACATCCTTTATTTTCATTTCATCTATCTTGTTTTTTATCACAATCGAGGTGTTTATATCACCTTTTTCGCACGATAAAATTTTTCTGCCGTCCGCGATCTCGATTTCATTTTTGAAACTCTCACTTATATCCGCGAACCAATCGCGTCGACAGCTCATGTGTCTCGTCGCGCCCGAATCAATGTACCAGTCTTTACTTTTGTTCGAATGTTTATTAACTGAGATAAACACTTTATCACTCGAGTTCTTCGTATACTTCGCACTTTCTGATTTAGTCTTATCATTTGCACTGTTATTTTTATTTCTCTCGCTATTTCTGCAGTCCTTGGCGAAATGACCGTGTTTGTTACAGGCATAGCAACGAACACCACGTGACTTATTGTATGTCTTCTTAGCACGAAATGCCGAATCACTGTCTGTATGTTTCGTTTCCGCGTTGTGCTTCACGTCTTGAAGTAGCTTAGTTTTTATGGAGTCCGCTGATATAGGAATTCCGGAACTTTCCAGGCCCATTATCATCGGCCTGTATTCCTCTGGAAGACCGGCCAATAGGAGAGTGCCAATCCACTCATCTTTCACTTCAAATTTGAGCTCGTTGAGTTTATGCGCTGTTGTCATGATTTTATTCACGTATTCTTCGGTCGACTCACAGCTTTGCAATTGCGTTGTGACTAAAGTCCTGAGCAATCCAACTCTTCGAGTCAATCCTGAATCTTCGAACGCGGCTTCGAGATTGTCCCACGCTTGCTTGGGAGTCGTGCTATTTTGAATGTGTATGTAGTTTATTGGATCAACAGAGAGTATGATCTTGGACCTTGCGCGGGTCATTTTTTTTGCGTCGGCGACATATTCTGATGCGCCAGTCACGCATCCCCACAAGTCTTCATACTCAAGGTATGCCTGCATCGCAAATTTCCAGGAATTAAAATTACTGCGCCCTTGCAATTTATCTATCTGAAAGGCTGCCAGTGAAGCCTGGTTTGCCATGGTCCTGATATTTTGAACTGCACGGTACACTTCGAGAAATAGTCTTACACGTTACGGTCACGCACGAACTTCATGCGCATTAGAGTCAGCATTTATTGTCCGATCACTGATACTCTCAAATATGCGAAAATTCCTGACGCGTGTTTCACTGTTCGCGTTATTTTCGCGGATTTTTACCCGTTTCTCTGGGCCCATAACTTGTTGGAGGTTTAAGGATCTTTTATTCGGAGTAAATTACGAGGCGTGACTTTATGCTTGCGTACAGCGTGTATTTCAAATAGCAACTGAACTTCTCGTCACACAGGAGTAAGGAGTGCTTGTGAGCGCGATCTACCTTCGTTCATACCAAAAACAAAATATCGAACTAGATAGGCAAACTCAACCAAAAATTAAATTCAATACTTCAACAGATTCCTTATGTACATCTAATTGTGTCAGATTCGAACAAATCATTTTCGTCATTATCATAATGCTATTAATTAACACAGCTTTGAAACATAAAAATCTAGTGTTGTTAAGTAACTCTAAAATAATCGTAAATCAAAAATTCAATTTTCTCAAGTAAATAGAAAGGAACATTTTAAATAAACTCGATATCGGAACGATACTAGAACATCACGCTGCGAATTCTAAATCGATAAATATATCTTAAGTATTGTATATAAAACATATATATGTATATGCATGATGTAAATACATATAACTATATATATGTATGTATATATATGTCGTAGGGTGAATTCCAGGACCATTTTATATATCTGCTGGTTAGTTCCAGGACATTTTGTAACTTTGAAGTCGGGCATGGAAAATTTTTATTTTGTGTGTTTATTTCCAGGACCGTCCTGGAAATACCCAAATATATCATTCGATAAATTCCAGGACCCTCCTCAGGACCGTCCTGGAAGTATGGAAGATATATAATTTGGTAACTTCCAGGTCCCGTCCTGGAAGTATGGAAAATATATAACTGGATGAATTCCAGGACCCGTCCTGGAAGTATGGAAAATATATAATTTGATTAATTCCAGGACCCGTCCTGAAATTCATCAAATTATACAGGGTGTACCAGACCTCGCGTATCACCCGTTAATGGCAGATTCCTGAGATCATTTGGAGACAAAAATCTTAATGCCAAAATGTCGAGGCTGCCAAATTGTCATCCCGATATTCGTCTGTCTTGCGAACAGTGTAAAAAGAAATAAAATGAATAATAATTTCAAATATTTCTATCGAGTTGAGTAAAGTGTGGAAGAGCTGCTTTGACATGCGACGTCCCTGAGTACGTAAAATTTTGACAAGCACACTAGTAAACTTTGAACCTTTCCCGTTTAAACACTGTAGCAGCCTCGACATTTTGACATTAGGATTTTTGTCTCCAAATAATCTCGGCAATCTACCATTAACGGGTGATACGCGAGGTCTGGTACACCCTGTATATTTTCCATACTTCCAGGCCACGTTTGTTGGCGCCAGAAAATCTTCCGTATAGTTTAAAGCAAATATCTCGGCAATCGTAAGAGATAGAAAAAAACGTTTCCAAAATCACTCTAGAGCGTTTTTTGCTCTACTGGAATTATTTGATCTCATTGCTGATAATTATGCAGTATCGTTTATTAAGACGGTAAAACTCCCAAAAATCTAAGGAAGCGGGCGCCGAGCGACTTTTCCATTAGATAAAACGCTAATATCTCGACAACCGTATATGATAGAAATATAATTCAAAAAGTAATAATTAGTTCGTTGTCTGTACTATTGAAACTACCCGATTTTATTAATGGTAATTATGTATTTCCGTTTATTAAACGATAATGCGTGCGAGAACCTACGGCCTTACCGCTAGGCAATCGTTTTCTTAGTTTCCCGCGCGCTTTATGGTTTTATTAAATGTTACTAATCGAAGGTACATAATTGCCATTGCGAAAATGTTGTAATTTTAATAGAGCAGGCAACGAACTAATTATTGATTTTTGAATCATCTTCTATCATTTACGGTTGTCAATATATAAGCGTTTAATGGAAATGAATAATCGCTTGACGCCCGTTTGGCTAAAATTTTCTGCGCTTTTTCGTTTTAATAAATGGAACTGCATAGTTGCGAGTGAGATCGAGCAATTACAACAGGGCAGAATACGATCTAAAATGTGCTTCTTGAAACATCTTTCTATCTCTTGCCGAGATATTTGCTATAAAGAATATGGAAGACTTTCTGGCGCCAACAAATGTGGCCTTGACCTTGTGGCGGGACTTTTTTATTCGGCCAAATGTGCTCTGACCGAAATTATTATCGTGTTGGAATTTTTAGGTCGTAATCTACGCTATTGGAATTACTCGATTTCATTGCTGCCAATTATACATTTCCATTATTAGTGAGACAGCGCGTGCAAATTTAACGAAATGGGCTCCAAACCCGTTTTTTTCATTTATATTTAATCATTATATCTCATTAACCATCATAGGTATTAACATCACTCAAGAACAACGGGAAATGTAATTAGCGTGATTGATGTTGTGTGATTTACAACATCACTAACTGTACATCTTATATTAGCAACGTGAGAATGACGAAGAAAACAACGATGCTTTCGAAGCTGATTAATTATTAGCTAATTATAACAAACTCTTAAAAATTAGACGATAAAAGTCCTGAAATATCTGCAAAAGTCTGTACCGTGCGCGTCGCGAACCCGACATCCCCGATAGTAATCTCGGTCAGAGCACTCGTGACAAAAAAGTCCCGCCACAAGGTCAAGGTCACGTTTGTTGGCGCCAGAAAATCTTCCATATTGTTCATAGCAAATATCTCGTAAGAGATAGAAAGATGTTTCGAAAATCATTCTAGATCGTTTTCTGCCCTACTGGAATTACTCGATCTCATTGCTGGTAATTTTGCAGTTACGTTTATTAAGACTGGAAATACACAAATATATCATTCGTTAAATTCCAAGACCCTCATGACCGTCCTGGAAGTACGGAAAATATTTAGTATAGGGGAAGCAGCCCCAGTCAATTGTATGTTTCAACTTTCTATGCAAAGCTAATGATATATTATTAGTACAATTATTTATTTTAATTTTTTAAATTTTATATTACGGACAGTAAAATATTGAATCAATGCATCTTAACAAAAATTTTGATAAATGCATTAAATACTTATATACTGAAAATTTAAGTTTGGTTAATATAAAACCATATGTAAATATTGGATATGTATTGGATAATAAATTTAGCATATACAATTATTTAAATTTTATGTATTTATTAAAATATTTTATACACTTATAACTATACATATAAAGAAACACATTACATAAATATAGATTTTTAAATTGAAAGTTTTTTATTCATAGTTTTTCATACATTTAAATTATCTTCGTTAGACATCATAAATGTCTATAAAAGCAAAAAAGACGTTCGTTTTTAGAAAATAAAAGGTTATGTAAACGTATTGCCAAGTAATATCATTATATCAATAGAAAAAAGATATCACACGAAAATCAATAGAAAGTAATAAAAAATCAATATAAATGTATCTTTGTTTCTGTAGAATAAAAGCCATCATAAAAGTGTTAAAAAATTCAATAAAAAGAGACATTTTACTTAAGGATCATGTATCTCTTTAAGAATCATGTCCTGTATTTCAACTGGACCAAGTTTTTGTAAAATTTCGGATTTATTATATGCAATTATGCATTTATTTATGCTAGGTACAGTATTCCTACTGATATGATCTGCAAATATCGATTTAATTTCCTTTCGACAATCTTTAGCATCCGTGTTTATTGGTACTTTTGCTTCTTTCCTGATTTGATTATGTATCCACGTTTTTATAACTGCAGCACTTCGTCCTTTAAAACGTTTGTTCTGTGATCTAAACGTCTTTATACACAGTAACGATAGTAATTTCTTTTCGGCAATATATTCACGGAAAGCAGTAAGTGCAACATTTTTTTCTTCTTTATCCCATCGACGTCTTTTTATTTCTCCATATGGATATGCTGAAAATAAATTCATAAAGAATAATTTTTTTAAAAAGAAAGAATTAATTAACAATGTAAATATAAATCAATTGCAACAATATGTTGATGAGAACCGTCATATATTTAAAAAATAAATATCTACTATTAACAGAAATAACTTTAATAATAAGAAATAGGAATTAGAATATGTATGAGTTATAATATAAATCACACTTGTCTAAGATAGATAAAAACAGTTAACGAATAAATATCAAAGAAAAGACAATATAAATCTGAATAATATCAATCCACTTTGGATTTTCAAAACAACGCAACATTAAGCATATACGGGCTGTGCGACAATAGAATTTACCTTATTTCTTACTGAGGAAAGTCGCTTTTCATCTTTCTATAGCTTTTCTATTATGTAACGAGACAATTAATTTTCTCATTCGTTTTCATGCTGTTTTTCTCGTGAAGTTAATTATATTATCTATCTTTAATTACGTTATCTATCGTTAATTATGTTATATATCTTTATATATAGAACCAATAAAATAATTTTAAATTTTTATTACCAAAAGAACAATCAATATTACTTTTATCTTTTTCATAATAATGTAAACGCGTAAATGCAAACATGAGTTAAAGACAAACATTAAAATTAGACATTATCATAGTAATATAATATTTATTAAAAAAAGGTAAAATAAATAGGAAATAATAATTACTAGTGTTGTAATAATACTATTATTGTATTCGTGATAACAGATCGTTTTAAGAAATGTATAATTAAAGAAAGAAAATTACTTACTTGAACGTTTCTTCCTCTTAGAATTATGAACTAAATGTTTCTCTGTTGATTTGTTTTATTTGTCAGAATTCTTTGATTCTCGCTAGAAACGCATTTTTCTTTGCTAGTAGATTCTGTAAAATTGTCGCAATAATTTAGATTATTACTATTTATTTACAATTATATTTATAATATCTAGTACCTATATGTTAAGATTTATAACGATATATTTATTTAAGGATGAAATTTATGATATTCTTTGCTATTTATTAAGATTCTTTCTTGTATATTACAAAATATGAGGTTCTACATTTCAGAGCTTATTATATATAAATATAACATTTTATTAATTATATTAAACATTATATTAATGTTAGATATTATTAAAGCATTACTTATTAAAGAATGTTCGTTAATAAAATATATTCAGTTAAATGTATCATATGAATGCTTGTTTTGTACTATCCTATCTACATTACGTATTGATTTATATCTCCGAGTTTTTTTAAATACTTAACTCACAGAAGAAATATTTTTATTTCAGGTAAACTGATATATTAAAATCATATTCCCTTCTCGAAATAAAAATGCAAAATAAATGATATGTTTAATATCACATATATCTCTGTTAATCTTTAAATGAATAAAAGCTTTCTATACAAATGTATACTTTTGAAGAGAAGAATAAAAAGATTTTTATTTTAACTAGACCGAGTAGATTTTAAGGTCATTTTTGGCTCTTTATAGATTTTTAATTTACTTCAAAAAACTTGATTTGTAGATTGAAAAAATTATTTTAAAAGTTGGTATAAAAAATATGTATATAAAAAATATATATCGCATTTTTGTTTAAAAAGCAAGCATAATCTTAATACTCCTTTATCTAAAACAAATGTATTTATATAATATGACCTTCTTTCAACAACATTGTACAAAAATATTTAAAAAAAAAATTTGTTTTATTGAATTAAAATAAAATAATAAATTTTCAGCAACTAAAATTACGTAAAATGTCCCTGTACATGTCCCTATACATTACACATGTAATAAAATTATTATATACTTTTTATTATAAATGTGTAACAATTTTGTAATTTATAATTTTATAAAATAGCTTGAATGCTATATAATATATTTGATTAATTAGTACTTTATTGAGCATTCTTCGTCAAATATTATTTGATAAGTGATGTTTTCTAATATAAACTAATTCAATAAACATCTATTGTGTAAGTTTATAATTTTAATTATATAAAATATTAAAAATACAATCATAAGTCTTCTATATAATTTTATATTTATATATTTAACTATACAGGGTGGTCCACTTAACTCGCGCATCTGAATATGTCACTTATCTTTTATGATACGGAAAAACGTTTTAGACAAAAGTTGTATGGTCTGAAAGGAGACAAATAATGGTAAAATCAATTTTCGAAAAAATTGATTTTTTAAGATCACGTAAACCTTATAGCTATTTTTTATTTAAATAGAATTGTATATACTTTTATATACAAAATAACAAGAAGGATCATATTATGTGAAAAAACATACAATTCTATTTTTAAAAAATGGCAATGTTTTTATGTGACCTTAAAAAAATCGATTTTCTTCCAAAAATTGATTTAACCATTATTTGTCTCCCTTCAGACCATACAACTTTGGCCTGAAATATTCTTCCGTATAATAAAAAATAAGTGAGATATTTTAGATGCTTGAGTTAAGTGGACCACCCTGTACATTAGAAGCAACAAATATTACTGTTATTAATACAACAATGCTTACCATATGATTTACCATTATCAATATCACAAAGGTCATTTAATGTATCATTATTTTCATCAATATTTTCATTTTCATAATCGTAATCTTCATTATCATTATCCATGTTTCCATGTTTAGGACAATTTTCCATATAATCTGTAAAATATTTAGATCCTTTTTACAAATACACTTTGCGCAAACTTATTTAATATTACTTATTTTAATACTATGCGATTATTTAACAAAAAATTTAGACACTTTATAAACAAATATTTTATTAATTTAAACTCACGTTATTATTAACCAAAATTTCGATTGAATATCATATATATATTTTTCAAACGTTTTTTAGTAAACATATATAAATTTACAGTTCTATTTAATCAAATTTGTTTTAAAATAAAAGAATATTTTATTATCTAGGTGTAAAGAATTATCACTCTCTTTAAATAGAATTATTTTAACAAAGTTTATGTATTATATACAGGATGTAACAAAACGGTTGTCCGCTATTTTAAGGGTGAATAGTATACATCAAAATAATGAAAAAAGTTCCTATAAACATAGGTCCGCAAATTACTTCTTACCGAGTCATGGGCATTACAACTTTGAGATTAAATTCGGTTTATTAACGAACAGAAAACGTTTTAGAATGTCAAAATACTTACAAAAATTAAAGAAGATGTTTAAAGTTACATTGAATATTATTTGTTTTATTTAATAATTTTAACAACAATTTAAGCTCAAAAGTTGTAACCTCGGTAGGAGATTATTTGCGGACCTATATTTATAGAAACTATTTTTATTATTTTGATGTGTACTATTCACCCTTAAAGAAGCGGATAATCTTTTTGTTACACCCTGTATATAAACATATAATATATATTGTATATACTGAAGACACATAAATATTTGTGTGTGCAAAAGAATAACCTATTCTATTAAGTTCTTCATCATTTTTGTTTTAATTAAAAAATTGAATCTTTTGTTCTTTCCACAAACTTACTATTTTCAAGTTATTTATATGTATTATATCAAATTGGAGGTGGGTATTATTTTAAATAGAAGTTACAGGAAGGCGGAATATCACACAGTAAAGAAAGCCTTTCATAAAACTTAATCTCTCTGTTTGCTGAAAACGGTATTAATTTATAAGAATAGATGAAGTATATGTATCACTAATGGTTAATTAATAAATATTAATTATTATTCTGAAAATGTTATTAATGTATAATTAAGCAACATTACAAAATAATCAATTATCAATAAATTATTAATTAATCAGTATCTATTATTAAGTTTTATTTAATACTTATCAAATTTTTAATTACGTTACCTTAAAGAGAGAAACATAGTGGAAATAAATTCTTCATAAAATATTCCTTCTGGCTTTAATACAATAACTATCTTTAATAAATTTGTTTAACGTACTAACCTTGCGGTTAAATATTAAAATTCTTCTAATGCCCGTTTCTACCAACGCCGGTTAACTTCAACCTTAGGTTAACTCACTCTTCGTCTCTTTCTAAGGCCGATAGTTAGAAAGAGACAAAGAGTGAGTTAACCTAAGGTTAAAGTTAACCGATGTTGGTAGAAACGGGCATAATCCAATTTTATAAAACTGACAATGAAGCTTAAGTAAATATATATTTACTAAAAAATATTTTAAAGATATTGATGCGCGTTTAATCAAAGTTTTGGTTACGAGTGACAATTTTAACCTAATGAAAGAATATTTTATAAAGTACAATCCGAATTTATAGCCATGATAAATGATATTGAAATATGATAATAACTGAATTTGAAATTATGCAGTAAAAAACTTACCATATTGTTCAGTATTATTGTTATTAACCAAGACATGAACATTTTCTTTCTCTTTTTCATCATCTATACCAAGACCTTTTCTAGAACCTTAGACATATCTAAGATATCAATTGCTGCTACAGGTTGACGGTATATTTGCCTATGAATTTTCTCATGATGTCCCATAAAGTTTGCGAAACTATCTATTTTATTTTCTGATAAATTTAAGCTTGCACATGTTGTTGCAATATGTTTCCGTAGATTTGTACCACGTAATGTTTTTGCATGTTTAGCACCACATTCGTGAGCAAATTCACGCATTAACGTACAAGCTCTAAGATATTTATGACGTTTATTAAAATATCCAGGAATTCCGAATACATATGGATTTCCAAAAGAAACACGTGCATTTTCCGAAATTTTAGAATCATTTTTATGCTTCTACGCATATCAAAATCTAATAATAACGGGACATATCTCGTAAGCTTTCCGCGAATAATTATACGCCTATATTTATCAGCAGTTTCTTTATCTTCTGGACGTAACTGCCGATACTGTTCATCATTTTCATCAATTTTCTCGCATTTTTTTGAGATCACTTATTAATAATCTCTCGGTTTCACCTGCTCTGCGGCGATTAAATAACTGAATATAAATAAGAGTCGCTTTTGCTAAATTCAACCAAGCTTGATATGTATATTTCTCTTGTAATTCTTCATAGGAAGATCTGCGTAAATTTGCAATATAATCATTCAATTTAATGATATCATTCTTCGATGGAAGAATCACTTTTTCGTTGCGTCTTTTTGCAATTCGACTTTCTACTGCAACCTTTATTTACACTGCATCCAAAATCTTCTTCAAGCAAAGATAAAAAGTCATCAACACATTCTTGTTTGTTCTTATCATGTCGCTTAATACATTCAGCTTTTAAAATTTGACCCAGTTTTTTTATGCATGTACCAATACTAGAAGCTGTAGTAGGAGCTCTATATATATTTGTTGTTTCGTTTAAACCAGCGAGTATATTTACTGCCTTGATTGCTGAACTATAAATTTTGGATCATAAAGTGATGCGAAATCTGTTATTTCTGAATCAATTTCCTTCAAAGTAATTAAGTAACGACCAAGAAGTCTAAGATGAGCTCTTATCATGTCTTGCTGATGTTGTACTGGATATTTTCTGCACATTTTATTGCCATATTGAATGATGAGGAAATCGTATCTAATTAGACGTACTATGTTATCTTCCTCTCATTACAGGTAGAATATGTTCTCGTAGCTGTTGACAAGCTTCCTTATGAATACGACCAACTACTTTACGTGCCAGAGTAAGAGTTGATTTAACAGTTTGTCCCTGTTTTTCATTACAGATTTTAAAATGATGTCTAAGGCTACTTTTGGCAAAGAAGCCTTTACATCGGGCACATGGTGCAAAATCTGTGCCGTCTCGTTTCTTCTTTCTTTGTGGTCGTCTACATGTTATTATATTCCCAGCATTAAACTGTGGATCTACATTATACACGAAATTTCCTTTTCTTCTTAAATAATCTATAAGTTTTCTACGTTCGCCATTGCCCTTTGGCAAAAATCTAAATTTCTTTACTTCTTCTTCGTCTTTATGTACACTTTCCAAGTGTCGAACAATTTTTGTTTGCATTTTATGACAGAAAAAACAAAAGTTTGTTTTACCTTGACCTTTAGGACCACGTGATGGTTCAACAAACATATCAATGTCATCACAAGCAGAAAATCCTTCTACATTAAGTTTAACAGACGTATCAGGAGATGTATTTACTGTTGCATCATTAGGTAAAGAATTGCAGAAAGTACTATTGCAATTAGAAGTTGAAGCTGAATTATGATTGATATCTGTAGTTTCCATATCTTCTGTATTATAACCACTGCTCTCACGTGGTTCATATTCTGTCGTATCATCACTATTATCAGTATTATTACTTCTTACTTCTACTATTTCGTGTTTATTGTTATTTTCTAAATCTCCTGTAAAAACATTAAAATTAATTGTATTAGAAACTATAACTTTATTAGAAATTAAAGAAAAAGATATTAAAGCAATATTTACCAATACTTATATTCGTAGGAGATAAAGATTTTGTTCTTGATCCGTTTTGACTTGTAGTAGCATAAGATTGTTCAATTTCTTCAATATCAATAGGCAATAACACATCGTCAGTTTTATTCAAAAGTGTAGAATTGAGGTTAACGTCTTATTTATTAATTCCAATACTGAATCATTATAAGCTGGATCTACATTTATGTAATCATTACGAACTTCATCATCAGAATAAATAAAATTTGCAGATACATCTATGTTTATCTGAAATATAATACATTATTTTTTCTCATATTACTGAACATAACAGAATCTATGTACAGAAAAAATAAGTTTAATTGATTACAGTTTTATACATTACCATATTTGATTTTTCTGGCGAACATATAGGATCTGTACATTCTGTCGTACAATGTATTTCCACTTGACTTGAAGTTAAATTATCATTAGAAAAACTTAAAATATCTTTATTCTGAGTATATGTAACATTATCATATTCCGTATTTTTTTCTAAAAAATCTTGCGATTCTATGTTTCGATATGTCGAATTAAAGTACTCGGAAGTTGCAACTTAGGAAAATTATTATTTAATTTTTGTTTGATATCTACGAGTACTTCAATACTATCTAAAAAATATACAACGTCAATTAAAAAATAATTGCTATCAATACTTGCGCAGTTAAACATAGAAAAATATTTACCTAATAAATGTAATTAAATAACAAATTACGTAAATATCAATATTAAATTAAGCTTCTCATTACCATTTATTCCCAAAAGTTATGCAGAATATCTTGTTCCTGTTTGATACTTGACGATACAAGTATCTTTGTCTACCTTTCTTATATTTATAGTCCGATATACATATGATCGGAAAATTTAACTATTGCGAACATATTTAACAAGTCAAACGATATATTTGTAAAACGATTATCTATAAAATGACAGGAACTTTCACTCCCGCGCCTTAACCGTCGAATAGCAGATTGTAAGATTGTAAGATTGTGGTCGTATTGTACAGCAACGTGATAGATGTTTATTTGTTTATCGTCTGTTCGCTAACGCATTATTCCCTATTATTAGTGTATTCCGAAATGTACTACTAGTACTAAAAATTTATTAGCAAATTCGATCACTCGCACTACACCAGATTAATGCTTTCTAAAAGCTGCTATATATAAAATTATTTAAATGCAAACATCTTAAATATCAAAATAAACAATCATTAATAACATTGGAATGTTATTTGTCAAAATATGTATTATTATAATCATTTTTTATCGTCAAAGTGACTATATTGCTATTGCATTTAAATCATTGACATATCGAATGGACCGCTGGTGACAGTGGAAGGGAAAACCGCATCCGTAGAACATTGATATAGAATATAGAATGGATTGAGCGTCCCTGTAGAAAAATACGCGCTCGCGATAGAGTGAGAGAGACTACATAGGAAGCCTATTGTATCTCTCTTGCTGACAACTTATTGGTGAAAATGGACGAAATCACCAATGAGATGTCAGCAAGAGAGGCAAAACAGGCTTCCTATGTAGTATGTACCTCTCACTCTACCGCAAGCGCGTATTTTTCTACAGAGACGCTCAGTCCATTCTACATGTCGATGCCGTATGAGAAGCAGATAGTAGGTCTGTTCGTTTTCGCTGCACTTCTGAACTAGTGCAATAAGTTAGAATGAGACAAATATATTTTCTTTCATTCTAACTTATTGCACTAGTTCAGAGTGCAGCGAAAACGAACAGACCTAGTATGAGTAGGAATGGGACGCTTCTGATTGGCTGTCGCGACAAACGTTGCGCATACTTGCGATCGACTCCCGATCAATGTACAACCACCTTTAACGATTTGTGATTATTGGCTTTACTTTAATTCGTGAATATAAAAGTATACGCCAATCAGAGCCAACAATGACTAATCGCTTGCTAGGCGCTTTGTTATGCTGAACGCAGCCAGAATATAATACCATGACCGTGTTCACGGTTTATTAACGTGACAAAGGTCTTAAAAGTTAAAACATATGCACAAAGATATCACTCTCTCTCGGGCCAGTGAATACAGATGTTATATTCAAGATTGTAAAGTCAAGTCAAAGGCAGTCTTAAGGATCTTCACACAAAATTTGCAGTAGCCGTAACGTAAGACGTAACATAAGAATTTACCCATTAGAATCATCCCAGGAGGCACGAATGACTAAAATCGGGACATAAGACATCTTTAAGACATCTTTTGGACATTTTACAAAAAGACGTCTAAAAAATGTCCCATACAGCACGCATGACCAAAATTTGGATATAAGACATCTTTAGACGTCTTTTCGTAAGATGTCCAAAAGATGTCTTAAAGATGTCTTATATCCCGATTTTGGTCATGCGTGCTGTCTGGAACATCTTTTAGACGTCTTTTCTTTAAGCGTCCAAAAGATGTCTTAAAGACGTCTTTAAGACATCTTATGTCCCGATTTTAGTCATTCGTGCTGTCTGGGATGATTCTAATGGGTAAATTCTTATGTTACGTCTTACGTTACGGCTACTGCAAATTTTGTGTGAAGATCCTTAAGACTGCCTTTGACTTGACTTTACAATCTTGAATATAACATTTGTATTCACTGGCCCGAGATAGAGTGATATCTTTGTGCATACGTTTTAACTTTTAAGACCTTTGTCACGTTAATAAACCGTGAACATGGTCATGGTATTATATTCTGGCTGCGTTCAGCAGAACAAAGCGCCTAGCAGGCGATTAGTCATTATTGGCTCTGATTGGCGCATACTTTTATATTCACGAATTAAAGCCAATAATCACAAATCGTTAGGTGGTTGTACATTGATCGGGAGTCGATCGCAAGTATACGCAACGCTTGTCGCGACAGCCAATCAGAAGCGTCCCATTCCCACTTATACTATCTGCCTCTCATACGGCATCGACATGTAGAATGAACTGAGCGTCTCTGTAGAAAAATACGCGCTCGCGGTAGAGTGAGAGGTACATACTACATAGGAAATCTGTTTTGCCTCTCTTGCTGATATCTCATTGGTGATTTCGTCCCTATTCACCAATGAGTTGTCAGCAAGAGAGATAAAATAGGCTTCCTATGTAGTCTCTCTCACTCTATCGCGAGCGCGTATTTTTCTACTGGGACGCTCAATCCATTCTATATTCTATATCGATGTTCTACGGATGCGGTTTTCCCTTCCACTGTCAGCAGCGGTCCATTCGATATGTCGATGATCTAAATGCAATAGTTATATAAAATCACTTTGACGATAAAATGATTATAATAATACATATTTTGACAAATAACATTACAACGTTATTAATGATTATTTATTTTGATATTTAAGATGTTTGCATTTAAATAATTTCATATATAGCAGCTTTTAGTAAGCATTAATCTGGTGTAGTGCGAGTGATCGAATTCGCTAATAAATTTTCAGTACTAGTAGTACATTTCGGAATACACTAATAATAGGGAATAATGCGTTAGCGAACAGACGATAAACAATGAACATCTATCACGTTGCTGTACAATACGACCACAATCTTACAATCTGCTATTCGACGGTTAAGACGCGGGAGTGAAAGTTTCTGTCATTTTATAGATAATCGTTTTACAAATATATCGTTTGACTTGTTAAATATGTTCGCAATAGTTAAATTTTCCAATAATATGTATGATCGGACTATAAATATAAGAAAGGTAGACAAAGATACTTGTATCGTCAAGTATCAAACAGGAACAAGATATTCTGCATAACTTTTGGGAATAAATTGTAATTAGAAGCTTAATTTAATATTTATATTTATGTAATTTATTATTTAATTACATTTATTAAGTAAATATTTTTCTATGTTTAACTGCGCAAGTATTGATAGCAATTATTTTTTAATTGACGTTGTATATTTTTTAGATAGTATTGAAGTACTCGTAGATATCAAACAAAAATTAAATAATAATTTTCCTAAGTTGCAACTTCCGAGTACTTTAATTCGACATATCGAAAACATAGAATCGCAAGATTTTTTAGAAAAAAATACGGAATATGATAATGTTACATATACTCAGAATAAAGATATTTTAAGTTTTTCTAATGATAATTTAACTTCAAGTCAAGTGGAAATACATTGTACGACAGAATGTACAGATCCTATATGTTCGCCAGAAAAATCAAATATGGTAATGTATAAAACTGTAATCAATTAAACTTATTTTTTCTGTACATAGATTCTGTTATGTTCAGTAATATGAGAAAAAATAATGTATTATATTTTCAGATAAACATAGATGTATCTGCAAATTTTATTTATTCTGATGATGAAGTTCGTAATGATTACATAAATGTAGATCCAGCTTATAATGATTCAGTATTGGAATTAATAAATAAAGACGTTAACCTCAATTCTACACTTTTGAATAAAACTGACGATGTGTTATTGCCTATTGATATTGAAGAAATTGAACAATCTTATGCTACTACAAGTCAAAACGGATCAAGAACAAAATCTTTATCTCCTACGAATATAAGTATTGGTAAATATTGCTTTAATATCTTTTTCTTTAATTTCTAATAAAGTTATAGTTTCTAATACAATTAATTTTAATGTTTTTACAGGAGATTTAGAAAATAACAATAAACACGAAATAGTAGAAGTAAGAAGTAATAATACTGATAATAGTGATGATACGACAGAATATGAACCACGTGAGAGCAGTGGTTATAATACAGAAGATATGGAAACTACAGATATCAATCATAATTCAGCTTCAACTTCTAATTGCAATAGTACTTTCTGCAATTCTTTACCTAATGATGCAACAGTAAATACATCTCCTGATACGTCTGTTAAACTTAATGTAGAAGGATTTTCTGCTTGTGATGACATTGATATGTTTGTTGAACCATCACGTGGTCCTAAAGGTCAAGGTAAAACAAACTTTTGTTTTTTCTGTCATAAAATGCAAACAAAAATTGTTCGACACTTGGAAAGTGTACATAAAGACGAAGAAGAAGTAAAGAAATTTAGATTTTTGCCAAAGGGCAATGGCGAACGTAGAAAACTTATAGATTATTTAAGAAGAAAAGGAAATTTCGTGTATAATGTAGATCCACAGTTTAATGCTGGGAATATAATAACATGTAGACGACCACAAAGAAAGAAGAAACGAGACGGCACAGATTTTGCACCATGTGCCCGATGTAAAGGCTTCTTTGCCAAAAGTAGCCTTAGACATCATTTTAAAATCTGTAATGAAAAACAGGGACAAACTGTTAAATCAACTCTTACTCTGGCACGTAAAGTAGTTGGTCGTATTCATAAGGAAGCTTGTCAACAGCTACGAGAACATATTCTACCTGTAATGAGAGAAGATAACATAGTACGTCTAATTAGATACGATTTCCTCATCATTCAATATGGCAATAAAATGTGCAGAAAATATCCAGTACAACATCAGCAAGACATGATAAGAGCTCATCTTAGACTTCTTGGTCGTTACTTAATTACTTTGAAGGAAATTGATTCAGAAATAACAGATTTCGCATCACTTTATGATCCAAAATTTTATAGTTCAGCAATCAAGGCAGTAAATATACTCGCTGGTTTAAACGAAACAACAAATATATATAGAGCTCCTACTACAGCTTCTAGTATTGGTACATGCATAAAAAAACTGGGTCAAATTTTAAAAGCTGAATGTATTAAGCGACATGATAAGAACAAACAAGAATGTGTTGATGACTTTTTATCTTTGCTTGAAGAAGATTTTGGATGCAGTGTAAATAAAGTTGCAGTAGAAAGTCGAATTGCAAAAAGACGCAACGAAAAAGTGATTCTTCCATCGAAGAATGATATCATTAAATTGAATGATTATATTGCAAATTTACGCAGATCTTCCTATGAAGAATTACAAGAGAAATATACATATCAAGCTTGGTTGAATTTAGCAAAAGCGACTCTTATTTATATTCAGTTATTTAATCGCCGCAGAGCAGGTGAAACCGAGAGATTATTAATAAGTGATCTCAAAAAATGCGAGAAAATTGATGAAAATGATGAACAGTATCGGCAGTTACGTCCAGAAGATAAAGAAACTGCTGATAAATATAGGCGTATAATTATTCGCGGAAAGCTTACGAGATATGTCCCGTTATTATTAGATTTTGATATGCGTAGAAGCATAAAAATGATTCTAAAATTTCGGAAAAATGCACGTGTTTCTTTTGGAAATCCATATGTATTCGGAATTCCTGGATATTTTAATAAACGTCATAAATATCTTAGAGCTTGTACGTTAATGCGTGAATTTGCTCACGAATGTGGTGCTAAACATGCAAAAACATTACGTGGTACAAATCTACGGAAACATATTGCAACAACATGTGCAAGCTTAAATTTATCAGAAAATAAAATAGATAGTTTCGCAAACTTTATGGGACATCATGAGAAAATTCATAGGCAAATATACCGTCAACCTGTAGCAGCAATTGATATCTTAGATATGTCTAAGGTTCTAGAAAAAGGTCTTGGTATAGATGATGAAAAAGAGAAAGAAAATGTTCATGTCTTGGTTAATAACAATAATACTGAACAATATGGTAAGTTTTTTACTGCATAATTTCAAATTCAGTTATTATCATATTTCAATATCATTTATCATGGCTATAAATTCGGATTGTACTTTATAAAATATTCTTTCATTAGGTTAAAATTGTCACTCGTAACCAAAACTTTGATTAAACGCGCATCAATATCTTTAAAATATTTTTTAGTAAATATATATTTACTTAAGCTTCATTGTCAGTTTTATAAAATTGGATTATGCCCGTTTCTACCAACATCGGTTAACTTTAACCTTAGGTTAACTCACTCTTTGTCTCTTTCTAACTATCGGCCTTAGAAAGAGACGAAGAGTGAGTTAACCTAAGGTTGAAGTTAACCGGCGTTGGTAGAAACGGGCATTAGAAGAATTTTTAATATTTAACCGCAAGGTTAGTACGTTAAACAAATTTATTAAAGATAGTTATTGTATTAAAGCCAGAAGGAATATTTTATGAAGAATTTATTTCCACTATGTTTCTCTCTTTAAGGTAACGTAATTAAAAATTTGATAAGTATTAAATAAAACTTAATAATAGATACTGATTAATTAATAATTTATTGATAATTGATTATTTTGTAATGTTGCTTAATTATACATTAATAACATTTTCAGAATAATAATTAATATTTATTAATTAACCATTAGTGATACATATACTTCATCTATTCTTATAAATTAATACCGTTTTCAGCAAACAGAGAGATTAAGTTTTATGAAAGGCTTTCTTTACTGTGTGATATTCCGCCTTCCTGTAACTTCTATTTAAAATAATACCCACCTCCAATTTGATATAATACATATAAATAACTTGAAAATAGTAAGTTTGTGGAAAGAACAAAAGATTCAATTTTTTAATTAAAACAAAAATGATGAAGAACTTAATAGAATAGGTTATTCTTTTGCACACACAAATATTTATGTGTCTTCAGTATATACAATATATATTATATGTTTATATACAGGGTGTAACAAAAAGATTATCCGCTTCTTTAAGGGTGAATAGTACACATCAAAATAATAAAAATAGTTTCTATAAATATAGGTCCGCAAATAATCTCCTACCGAGGTTACAACTTTTGAGCTTAAATTGTTGTTAAAATTATTAAATAAAACAAATAATATTCAATGTAACTTTAAACATCTTCTTTAATTTTTGTAAGTATTTTGACATTTTAAAACGTTTTCTGTTCGTTAATAAACCGAATTTAATCTCAAAAGTTGTAATGCCCATGACTCGGTAAGAAATCATTTGCGGACCTATGTTTATAGGAACTTTTTTCATTATTTTGATGTATACTATTCACCCTTAAAATAGCGGACAACCGTTTTGTTACATCCTGTATATAATACATAAACTTTATTGAAATAATTCTATTTAAAAAGAGTGATAATTCCTTTACACCTAGATAATAAAATATTCTTTATTTTAAAACAAATTTGATTAAATAGAACTGTAAATTTATATATGTTTACTAAAAAACGTTTGAAAAATATATATATGATATTCAATCGAAATTTTGGTTAATAATAACGTGAGTTTAAATTAATAAAATATTTGTTTATAAAGTGTCTAAATTTTTTGTTAAATAATCGCATAGTATTAAAATAAGTAATATTAAATAAGTTTGCGCAAAGTGTATTTGTAAAAAGGATCTAAATATTTTACAGATTATATGGAAAATTGTCCTAAACATGGAAACATGGATAATGATAATGAAGATTACGATTATGAAAATGAAAATATTGATGAAAATAATGATACATCAAATGATCTTTGTGATATTGATAATGGTGAATCATATGGTAAGCATTGTTGTAATAATAACAGTAATATTCGTTGCTTCTAATGTACAGGGTGGTCCACTTAACTCAAGCATCTAAAATATCTCACTTATTTTTTATTATACGGAAGAATATTTCAGGCCAAAGTTGTATGGTCTGAAGGGAGACAAATAATGGTTAAATCAATTTTTGGAAGAAAATCGATTTTTTTAAGGTCACATAAAAACATTGCCATTTTTTAAAAATAGAATTGTATGTTTTTTCACATAATATGATCCTTCTTGTTATTTTGTATATAAAAGTATATACAATTCTATTTAAATAAAAATAGCTATAAGGTTTACGTGATCTTAAAAAATCAATTTTTTCGAAAATTGATTTTACCATTATTTGTCTCCTTTCAGACCATACAACTTTTGTCTAAAACGTTTTTCCGTATCATAAAAGATAAATGACATATTCAGATGCGCGAGTTAAGTGGACCACTCTGTATAGTTAAATATATAAATTTAAAATTAGATAGAAGACTTATGATTGTATTTTTAATATTTTATATAATTAAAATTATAAACTTACACAATAGATGTTTATTGAATTAGTTTATATTAGAAAACATCACTTATCAAATAATATTTGACGAAGAATGCTCAATAAAGTACTAATTAATCAAATATATTATATAGCATTCAAGCTATTTTATAAAATTATAAATTACAAAATTGTTACACATTTATAATAAAAAGTATATAATAATTTTATTACATGTGTAATGTATAGGGACATGTACAGGGACATTTTACGTAATTTTAGTTGCTGAAAATTTATTATTTTATTTTAATTCAATAAAACAAATTTTTTTTTTAAATATTTTTGTACAATGTTGTTGAAAGAAGGTCATATTATATAAATACATTTGTTTTAGATAAAGGAGTATTAAGATTATGCTTGCTTTTTAAACGAAATGCGATATATATTTTTATATACATATTTTTTATACCAACTTTTAAAATAAATTTTTTAATCTATAAATCAAGTTTTTTGAAGTAAATTAAAAATCTATAAAGAGCCAAAAATGACCTTAAAATCTACTCGGTCTAGTTAAAATAAAAATCTTTTTATTCTTCTCTTCAAAAGTATACATTTTTATAGAAAGCTTTTATTCATTTAAAGATTAACGGAGATATATGTAATATTAAACATATCATTTATTTTGCATTTTTATTTCGAGAAGGGAATATGATTTTAACATATCAGTTTACCTAAAATAAAAATATTTCTTCTGTGAGTTAAGTATTTAAAAAAACTCGGAGATATAAATCAATACGTAATGTAGATAGGATAGTACAAAACAAGCATTCATATGATACATTTAACTGAATATATTTTGTTAACGAACATTCTTTAATAAGTAATGCTTTAATAATATCTAACATTAATATAATGTTTAATATAATTAATAAAATGTTATATTTTGTATATAATAAGCTCTGAAATGTAGAACCTCATATTTTGTAATATACAAAAAAGAATCTAAATAAATAGCAAATAATATCATAAATTCCATCCTTAAATAAATATATCATTATAAATCTTAACATATAGGTACTAGATATTATAAATATAATTGTAAATAAATAGTAATAATCTAAATTATTGTGCAACAATTTTACAGAATCCACTAGCAAAGAAAAATGCGTTTCTAGCGAGAATAAAAGAATTCTGACAGATAAAACAAATCAACAGAGAAAACATTTAGTTCATAATTCTAAGAGGAAGAAACGTTCAAGTAAGTAATTTTCTTTCTTTAATTATACATTTCTTAAAACGATCTGTTATCACGAATACAATAATAGTATTATTACAACACTAGTAATTATTATTTCCTATTTATTTTACCTTTTTTAATAAATATTATATTACTATGATAATGTCTAATTTTAATGTTTGTCTTTAACTCATGTTTGCATTTACGCGTTTACATTATTATGAAAAAGATAAAAGTAATATTGATTGTTCTTTTGGTAATAAAAATTTAAAATTATTTTATTGGTTCTATATATAAAGATATATAACATAATTAACGATAGATAACGTAATTAAAGATAGATAATATAATTAACTTCACGAGAAAAACAGCATGAAAACGAATGAGAAAATTATTGTCTCGTTACATAATAGAAAAGCTATAGAAAGATGAAAAGCGACTTTCCTCAGTAAGAAATAAGGTAAATTCTATTGTCGCACAGCCCGTATATGGCTTAATGTTTGCGTTGTTTTGAAAATCCAAAGTGGATTGATATTATTCAGATTTATATTGTCTTTTCTTTGATATTTATTCGTTAACTGTTTTTATCTACCTTAGACAAGTGTGATTTATATTATAACTCATACATATTCTAATTCCTATTTCTTATTATTAAAGAGTTATTTCTGTTGATAGTATTTATTTTTTAAATATATGATGGTTCTCATCAACATATTGTTGCAATTGATTTATTTTTACATTGTTAATTGATTTTTTCTTTCTAAAAAAATAATTCTTTATGAATTTATTTTCAGCATCTCCATATGGACAAATAAAAAGACGCCGGTGGGATGAAGAAGAAAAAAATGTTGCACTTACTGCTTTCCGTGAATATATTGCCGAAAAGAAATTACCATCGTTACTGTGTATAGAGACGTTTAGATCACAGAACAAACGTTTTAAAGGACGAAGTGCTGCAGTTATAAAAACGTGGATACATAATCAAATCAGGAAAGAAGCAAAAGTACCAATAAACACGGATGCTAAAGATTGTCGAAAGGAAATTAAATCGATTTTTGCAGATCATATCAGTAGGAATACTGTACCTAGCATAAATGAATGCGTAATTGCATATAATAAATCCGAAATTTTACAAAAACTTGGTCCAGTTGAAATACAGGACATGATTCTTAAAGAGATACATGATCCTTAAGTAAAATGTCTCTTTTTATTGATTTTTTCACTTTTATGATGGCTTTTATTCTACAGAAACAAAGATACATTTATATTGATTTTTTATTACTTTCTATTGATTTTCGTGTGATATCTTTTTTCTATTGATATAATGATATTACTTGGCAATACGTTTACATAACCTTTTATTTTCTAAAAACGAACGTCTTTTTTGCTTTTATAGACATTTATGATGTCTAACGAAGATAATTTAAATGTATGAAAAACTATGAATAAAAAACTTTCAATTTAAAAATCTATTTTTATGTAATGTGTTTCTTTATACGTATAGTTATAAGTGTATAAAATATTTTATAAATACATAAAATTTAAATAATTGTGTATGCTAAATTTATTATCCAATTGCGGTTTCGAGATCACCAAATCTAATCTCTACAATGGAACAACTCAACCTATCCCGTATTTTTCTATTAATACGACCTTACTCTATCGCTGCATGCAGAACTTATTGTCAAATATTTATTAATTATATAGGGGGAAGTTCGGTAGTATCGGTCAGCGAGCAGTATCGGTCACTTAGATGTTGTAGCATTTTTATACCTATAGAAACGATACAACATCTAAGTTACAAATACTGCTCGCTGACTGATACTATCGGTCAACGAGCAGTATCGGTCACTTATGGCGTTTTCGATTTGCTACTCGACCCGACTCGAGTCGCATCAATGGACGTGGAATACATACATAGATATGTATGTATGCCACGTCAATGATGCTAGAGTCCTGTATACATGATGCGACCCGAGTCGGTTTGAGTCGCAAATCGAAAACGCCATTAGATGTTGTAGCGTTTCTATAGGTATAAAAACGCTACCACATCTAAGTGACCGATACTGCTCGCTGACCGATACTACCGGACTTTCCCCTAATAAACAAGGTTTAAAGACTCATATCCATGGCACTTGACAACATCCAATTTCACAATTTCTTTCTCTACAACGACCACACGCACGATCAAACAATGAATTTTTTACTAAATAGGTTTTACCTCAAGGGCAATAAGTTCATGGTAAAACCAACAGATAGGACCTATTAGTTTAGCAGAAACCTTGCTATCGCTATTAGGAGCCTATTTCATAATAAAGGACTCCTCTACTAATTATTATATAAAGTGATATAACAGACCTTAATTGTGACAAATAAAGAGTTTAAAATTATGAAATTTATCAATGGCGTATCATGATGTGAGCATTCGTAACATAAACAGCATGTAAAATTTGATCTATAATATTATAATGGAAATATAATTATTATAATATTTTAATTATTTGAGGTATAAATATTTTATAAACTTTGTTTATGTGGGAAACAAGGATAAGTGATAAATCTCACGTTGCATAGAATGTATTTATTAATATATTTTTATAAACCTCACATTAAAAATTTTAAGAGATATTGATGACAACGTTGCTTTGTACAGAAAGTTTGCAAACATATAGTTATAAAGGTCAAGGTCATTGGGGCTGGTTTCCTTATACTAAATAATTACCCCCTTTGAAACCCTAAAGTCCTTTTGTTCAAAACATTTATCATGATAGTGCTTCTTTATTGGTCTGCTTGACCGTTCTGACATTCTTGAGACGCACTGTATATTAAAATAACAGAAAGTCCTGGAATTCAACAAATTACATATTTTCCATACTTCCAGGAAGGGTCCTGGCAGTTATGTAGTTCCGTTTATTAAAACGAAAAGCTCGGGAAATCTTGGCAAAACGGGCGCCAAGCGATTATTCATTTCCATTAAATGCTTACGCTGGTCAACAGAATCTTATCTTTTTAGATTGTTTTTAAAGGAATAGGTATTTGTTACTAATTTGGTTGCGCTGAACAAGAATCTGCCCTTGAAAGTACTAAATTGTCTCTGGTTTTTTAAATAAACGGGGTTAAAAGTGCCAAAAAAACGTGTTTATTCATTTTTGAACATCTGTAGAAAAACAACGGGAGCTCCTAGAACCTTCTAATTGGGATGAAATAAAAACGTAAACCTTGCCCTTTTAGGCTATAGATCGAAATATTAGGTGCCATTAGGTTGAAGTACTCATTAACAGTTTTTTATACAAGCGCGCACCGATTCCGCCTTGCCTGGCCGCGCGCAATGTTCTCTCCGCTTTCCAACTGTTTTATCATTGATATTAAGTTAATTTGAAAGTGATTTACTGTTGTTGATTTTATATTTGTTATAAGTTTTATTGGATTAGCTCTAGTTTTCGAGACAAAACTTCCTCCTTCATTAATCTTTAGAGCAAATATCTCGACAATCATAAAAAAGAAAGATGTTTCGAAAAGCACTTTTTAGATCGTATTCTGCCCTGTTGGAAATAAATACACATAAAAGTATACTAAATACAAGAATTGATAAATCCTGTGTTCTAAGAACTGCAAATTATCAGTTTATTAAAAAGACCTGGAAATTACCAGTATATTAAAAAGACCTGGAAATTATCAGTATATTAAAAAGACCTGGAAATTATCAGTATATTAAAAAGACCTGGAAATTACCAGTATATTAAAAAGACTTGGAAATTATCAGTATATTGAAAAGACCTGGAAATTACCAGTATATTAAAAAGACCTGGAAAGAACCACCGCATACAAAATTCTATTTATTTTATAGTATATCGTATACATAATAAAATATCCTTTTGTAAACGTTATACATTGGATTTGTAAATGCAGTGCAATTGTAAAAAAAAAAAAGACCTGGAACAAATCCTACGACATATATATATATATATATATATGTATACATATATAATATATATTTATATATTACGTATATGAAAATAGAGTCACGCTCTTCAAATTGTGTAAGGAAATAATCATAGAGAATATATGTAAGTGTAATAAATTTCATTAGAGGAATAATGGTATGTAAATAAACTATATTGCATCAACCGCCATGTATAGTAAAGTTAGTTTATTTATTTAAGTATCTAAATTTCGACTTAGTATAGTATTATTATAATCGACTTAGTACAGTATTATAATAATAATAAAAGTATGCGCTAATTGCATCAACCGCCATGTATAGTAAAGCTAGTTTATTTATTCAAATATCCACATTTCGACTTAATATAGTATTATAAGCGCGAGGGTGGGGGAGGGAGAGGGCGATTAGGCCATTGGAGGATCCCATTGGACTCTTCCTAAGAGGGTCATCTCCAATGACCCAATCGCCTTTTCCCTCTCCCTCCCCTTGCGCTGACCCTCTCCCACTCCCTCTTTCCCCATAGGATAGAAAGACCCAAGGAGGAACCAAAATGAGGGGAGAGGATTGGCCATAACTTTTTTAATTGTAATAAAATTCGAGTTTAATTACAATTTCAAAATGTACCTATTTGTAATTGAACGACTTTAATTACAATTCCAAAAAACATTTGTACTTAAATTAAATTTCTTAATCGACGAAACTGGCAATCACTCTGACAATCGTCAGGACACTTTAGACCGAGATCCGGTCCTTCTATCTAAACGCTTAAATTTAAGCAACTTAAATTAAGATGGAGAAATTCCCTCTCCCTTCCCTTAATTAAATCGATATCAATTTAATATTAAAATCACTGTAAAAACTTATTGCGAAAAATATTACCCCAGCCAGGTTGATCTCGGTCTAAAGTGTCCTGACGATTGTCAGAGTGATTGCCAGTTTCGTCAATTAAGAAATTTAATTTGGTTATTTATACACTGGCGAAGTAAATGTATCTCATCGTATTTGTACTTAAACTCAATTTAAATTAAAATTATGTAATATAATTAGTAATTAAGAACTTCAATCACAAAAGTATTGTTATTTACAACTCTGCTAGTGTAAATCCGACCGTGCAACCTCCACGCGGTACATCTTGGGTAACGCTGATGCCGGCAGTATCGTAGCTTTCAAGCTCCATAACTTGAAAAATAGTTAATAAAAAAATACTTTATTATAGTGTTTTGAAAAGCTCTCGAAGTAAGCTATAAGAATATGCAATTAAAAATAGGGGTTTCCATTTAAAAATTTTAAAGTTATTTTTACCTGGCATTAACAAAGTTATTTGCAGTCACACTAATATTACTATTTAATGCGTTACTTGAAACCCTACAACTTTTGTCTAAAACATTTTTTTCTAAAATGCGTAGTTTTCGAAATATTTAGGGGTTTCCATACTTTTGGTAAACCCTGTATATATATATTAGATGTACATAAGGAATCGATTTTTATTTCCGAATACACTTTTCACGTAATTTAGCGTCTTTTCTTTCTTTTTTAATTAAAAGAAAAGGAAAAAGAGAAAAAGAAAGAAAGGACACTAAATTACGTGAAAAGTGTATTCGAAAATAAAAATCGATTCCTTATGTACATCTAATTGTGTTAGATTTGAACAAATCATTTTTGTCATTATCATAATGCTATTAATTAACACAGCTTTGTAACATAAAAATCTAGTGTTGTTAAGTAACTCTAAAATAATCGTAAATTAAAAACTCAATTTTCTCAAGTAAATAGAAAGGAACATTTTAAATAAACTCGATATCGGAACGATACCAGAACATCACGCTGCGAATACTAAATCGAAATGTTGTTAGACATGGATATTTATAAATATACATGTTATTTAAATATATATATTTTCATTCCTCTTCCTCTTCCACCTCTTCCCCTTCCTCTTGCTTCCCGGTCACGTGCGGCTCTTCCTGCTCTTTGCCATCTTTTAGCGGCAACAAACAGAAATTTATTTTATAAAAAATAGCGTTTTCAACTGGGCAGGGTTTGTTCGCTCAGAGAGCGATTATTGAAGTCACATTGGCAAATCGAGCTTTGCCGAAGTGACGTCAATAATCACTCTCGGAGTGAGCAAACCCGGCTCAGTCAAAAACGCCAAAAGATTGAATACCATAACTGTATTTTAAATTGTATTTACGAGTTGATGTTGTTGACGTTGTTGGTAGTGCTAGTGCCGGTGCCGGTGCCGCCGGTGCTGCCTGTGATGTTGATGGCGTTGATTGTGCGTTTCTGATTATCAGCGATGGCGATGGCGAATTAATTGCGGCGAGTTGTCGCCGCAATTTTGCGTTTTCTTTTTGCAGCCGCTTCATTTTTTCCTTATCCTTATCGTTCTTTTTATCCATATCTATGTCAGACATATCTACCTCAGACGTAGATTCTTGATGATCATCCTATAAAATAAATTGATACGTTAATGGTTATTTGTGTAACAAGTGCGGTAAGTTGAAAATTCACGGGTGCGGGTGGACGTACGAGCCGAAGGCGAGTGCGATCACCCGCACGCGTGTCCAATTTTCAACCCGCACGTGTTGCACACACAATTTTATATTACAAGTGCGTGGAAAGTGGCCTATTACGCGCGTGACACGCACGTGTGATATATATATATTATTATATTCTTACGCTCTGCGACGAGTTGCGAGTACCCGAGATTTTGAGATTAATTTAATGTACTTACATTCATATTAAGTTGGCTGATTTTGAGTTTATCCTCCATAAAATTGAAGATGCTTGTCGACGAGGTAGAAGTGTCGCAGCGTTCGCCGTGGCACTTGGTAGTTGCAGCAACAGCAACTGACTCGAAGAGGAGGAAGAAGATGGTGGTCTTGACGTCGAGGAACTGGACGTTGTGCTTGCAACACTGAGGCAGCTTGGTGGCGTCAACCGCACGCAATCGAAAACCCTCGCTGACCCTCGCGATCGTGGACTGACGGAACTGATGCAATGGCTACCGCCGCTATCGCGCTACCAGTAATGGCCGACTTGAGGCCGAGCGGACCCGCGCACATGTAGCGCTAATAGATTGTTTTTTGTTTTTAAAGGTAGATTTATAAAGGTAGTAACCGTTGGTTTAAGCCGTAAACCCTAAGAAATTGACCAATGATACGCGATTATCGGCCTGAGATTACCGACTGTGATAGTTTGTGCGATTATCATGATCTTGATTTCTTTAAGTTTTATGGTTGTAGCTGAGAGTTTATGTGTCACTGATCTCTGATTGACTGCAGTGAATCGAAGATTGTAATAATCGTGTATTAAATACATAACAATAAAGCAAAGAAGTAAGTAGAAGATATTTGTTAATCCCTTTCAGCGTATAGTTATATATATATATATATATATATACAATATTTATGTATTTTATAGGTTGTGTCTGGCATTTAATGCAACTGTGCGTGTTTTGAGGTATGTATTTTGAAAAATGCATGTTATTATAATTTTAACAGTTTTAATCAGAGCTCGGCAAGCTTCTCGTTTAATTTTCAGCTGGGTCCGTCTAGCGCTATCTCTCTTTTATCTTGCCGTCCCGTGCGCAGTCTCTAAGCCGTTTGAGGCTCAGGCGCGTATATAATTTAATTTAATTTATAAACAGTAGCTTTCCATGTTATCCATAAGGTATTATTACTGTTGACATGTTTTTTTTAAGTGTATCTCCAGTAGGTCTAATTCATTGATAACTGAAACAATCCTTTAATTAATTGAACAAAAGTAGAATTAAGTATTATTGAAATGAAGAAAATTCAGGTTGACTTTTGGGATCTTTTACAAGCAAAAGCGGGAACATCGATATGCATATTGCGCATAAGCCGCATAAGACGCGGTAAAGAATCATCACCGATGTCACTCATTTATTGAATACTGTTTCTGTTCAATTAGTTAAAGGGTCGTTTCAGTCATCAGTGGATTAGGCCTACTTAAAAAAAAACCGTATCAACAATAGTACCTCATAGGTGATATGAAAAGCTATTATGTCTGTTCAGTCAGCACCTTCCCCCTTCCACAAAAAATTGGAATAACACATGCAGAAATTAAGCGCTCTTTATTCGAATCTATGAGGCCCAGAGAAAAATTAGTATAACCAAAATTGTACGGTACGAAGGAGGCTATCTATAATGATAATAGAGGCGCTTCGGAGATATCAAGGTCATCTTCATTTTTTTAAATTGATTCGATAATAGGTAAATATGCATACTAGGTCAAACTTCACCGATGACCTTGACCTTGACATATGTTGTCAAGGTCACCCTTCTGAGTGACCTTTAGAAGGTTTTAGCCGGCGGTCATTGTTCGTTAAAAAGTTATAAACAAAAAAACATTGAAAAATATAGCAGTTATTTTGAGTACTAATAGACATAAATGACTGATATTTATGTGGAAATAGTACAGGTATGAACGAAGGAAAGTTAGTTAAAGCAGCGAATTGTTGGTATATTGAAAGAAAAGTTATTTAAAGCAGAGAATAGAGAGTATGTGCTTCAACTTACAAAGCACATACTTGTAAAACGCGTCACTAACCTATAGGTTAGTGGCGCGCTTTATAAGTGTGTGCTTTGTATGTGCTTTGTATGTGCTTTGTATGTGCTTCAACTTAGAAAGCATATACTTGTAAAGCGCGTCACTAACCTATAGGTTTTTGTCAATAACCAACTATTATTTGCTTTAACAAAGCTTTAACATGCTTTTGCCATGATTATACCAACAATTCACTGCTTTAAATAATTTTCCCCACCAAATTTTTTTTGTATATAACTTTTTAATGAACAATAACCGCCAGCTAAAACCTTCTAAAGGTTACTCAGGAGGGTGACCTTGACAACATATGTCAAGATCAAGGTCGTTTATGCCTTTCAATACTCAAAATAACTGCTATATTTGTTAAACTTTATTTGTTTATAACTTTTTAATAAACAATGACCGCCGGCTAAAATCTTCTAAAGGTCACTCAGGAGGGTGACCTTGACAACATATGTCAAGGTCAAGGTCATCGGTGAGGTTTGACCTAATATGCATATTTACCCGATAATATAATAGAGGAGCTGAAAATAAGTTCAGAACTGATGACACAAGATCATCAAACAAGATTTAAAGTGAAGAAAAAATGATTAAAAAATATATTTTAGTATTGAATGAAATTTATGTTTAAAGAAGATGTTTGAAATGACGGCCATAATTATCGATGCAACACTAGATTCTTTAGAGTGGATTGGCTTGCTCTTTTAATAATGTCGGTAGTTATTGATGCAGTTATTGAGGCTGTAATAATCCGTTGTTGCATGTCTTGATTGCGAGAAATAAACTCAATGAAAAATTTACCAATCACTGGATTGGACGTAGGGGTCGTATAGTGTGGCCAGCTCGTTCGCCAGACTTGACACCACTAGATTTCTTTTTATGGGGATAAAGAAGAACCAACTACACTTCAAGACATGCAACAACGGATTATTACAGCCTATGTATCAATAACTCCCGACGTTATTAAAAGAAAGAGCAAGCCAATCAATGATCAAAAGAATCCAGTGTTGCATCGATAATGATGGCCATCATTTGAAACATCTTCTTTAAACGTAAATTTTATTCAATACAAAAATGTATTTTTTATTTTTTTCAATGATCTTGTGTCATGAGTTCTGAACTTGTTTTCAGCTCCTCTATCATATTGTGGAAAATATGTACCAAATCAAAGTAAAAAAATGAAGATGACCTCGATATCTCCGAAACGCCTCCACCCGGACAAAAATTATTATCGCTATAGATAGCCCCCTTCGTACCGTACAATTTTATAGTTACACTAATTCTTCTCTAGGTCTTGTAGATTAGAATATATTTTAAGGTGGTGATAGTTATTGCCTCATCCTGTATACTATTGATATAAGAGTGAAGTACCACTTAAAATAGAGATAGCGAATTGGTTTTAGTCTTAAAATGTTCCTCAATTTATGTACTCTCGAAACATGCATAATGAGATTTTCGTGTTTATCCCCTTTGGTAGACCCAAACGTGAGCACTTTGTACGTACAAGAGTAAAGTACGAGTTAAAATAGAGATAGCGAATTGGTTTTAGTCTTAAAATGTTCCTCAATTTATGTGTTCCCAAAATATGCACAATGAGATTTTCATGTTCATCCCCTTTGGCCGATCCAAACATGAATATCCTTTACATACAAGAGTAAAGTACCAGTTAAAATAGAGATAGCGATTTGGTTTTAGTCTTAAAATGTTCCTCAATTTATGTGCTCCCAAAATATGCACAATGAGATTCTCATGTTCATCCCCTTTGGCCGATCCAAACGTGAGTACCCCGTACGTACAAGAGTAAAGTACCAGTTAAAATAGAGATAACAAATTGGTTTTAGTCTTAAAATGTTCCTTAATTTATGCGCTTTCAAAATATGTACAATGAGATTTCCGTGTTATCTATTTACATTTATTTTATAACAATCTCTACTTTTATAAAATAGCTATTACAATAATCTCGTCAAAATCCAATCAAAAATATTTTAAGAGCACATAAATGTACAAAAATAACTGAAGAAACATTTTCAGCTTATAATCAATACGCTGGAAACGAATCGTTATGTTAGTAAGCACTTTACACTTGTAAGTATAGTGGTGCTCACTTTTAGAAAGGTTTTTCAGCCGAAGGGAATAAGCAATCTTATTCTGTATATTTTAAAAGCATATAAATTGAGGAACATTTTAAAACTAAAACCAACTGGCTATTTGTATTTTAACTGGTACTTTGTAAGTTGGATGGTGTTTACTTTCAGGAAGGTTTGTCAGCCGAAGAGAATTTAAGACTAAAATCGATTCGCTATCTGTATTTTAACTGGTACTTTACTCTTGTCTGCATGGGGTGCTCACATTTGAGTCGGTATAAAAGATGCAAAAAAATGTTTCAGACAAAAGTTGTATGTTCTAAAGGAGGACATGATTCTGATGTGAACCATGTCGTAGATGTTGTGGTTTTCAAGAAATTTAAAAAACGACTAATTTCTTAAATTTGATTGTTCTACGTATAAAAATATCAAAGTAAAGTTATTGATGAAAAGTGAATCCTTTACGAGATATTTCATATTTATATAAAAATATTATAACAAAACTTAAAATATCAGGAATTAAGAATATTATGACAAAGTCAGGAAATTCTTAACAAAAGAGAGCTTTAATATTGTTTCAACTCGAAGGACCAGAAACTCCTCTGAAGTCAGAAGTCAGATTCGTTTCGAATGCGGTGCGGTGTAGGGAGGTTCGCGCTCCGTTTAGGTACGCGGTAGGATCGTGGAGTCGTAGGGCGTGCAATTTCAGTCAGTTTGAGTCCTTGTTATTTGTACTGTGAGAACGTCTTTATTTGCCAAGGCGTCACAAACATGGTTTCACGTGACCATCAGACTGATGGCACTTGTTTGTCGAATGATCGTGTCGAGCGAGAGCATCGACTTTGTACAAAATGGCCGATAACGGCGCACGGCGCACGAGGCGCTTACAGAATATCACGGAATGTCTTTATGCGATGTAATGGCCGAACGCGGCATTTTACACAAAACTAGCCGATAACGGCGCACGGCATAAGAGGCGCTTATAGAAAAATCGCGGAACGTCGTTCACGCGGTAGAACGGTCGAATGCGAAATGTTACACAAACAACGTGGTCTTTGAATTCGTCTCACATGGTATGACGATCGATACGGTGCAGATTACTCACCGCTTGTGAGATTGCACTTGCACTTTGAACTCTCGCGAGGGGTGACGGCCGGAGGTGGCGCAGATCACTCGCAACCCGCGAGGTTGCATTTAAACTTTGAACTATCGCGAGGGGTGACGGCTGAGCGCAGCGCAGATCACTCGCAACCCGCGACGTTCCATTTGAACCTTGAACTCTCGCGAGGGGTGACGGCTGAATGCAGCGCAGATCACTCGCAACCCGCGAGGTTGCATTCGAAGAACTCTCGCGAGGGGTGACGGCTGAGCGCAGCGCAGATCACGCGCAACCCGCGAGGTTGCATTCGAACCTTGAACTTTAGCGAGGGGTGACGGCCGAAGGCGGCGCAGATCACTCGCGACTCGCGAAACTGAATACTGCCGAACACGGCACTTAACTTTGAGCTGATGGCACTTAAAGTGCGTTTCGAAAAATGTACTGTCCGTGACTGGACTAATGAGACTTTGCAGCGGCACGGTGAACCACGAGGTCGTGCGAGGATATCTTGTAACGACACGCGGGATGGCGGAGCTCACGGCGGACATCTTGTCACGACGCGAGCGGAAAATCTTGTCGCGGTACGAGCGCGGATCTCGAGTCGACGCGAGCCAACCTTGTCGCGGCACGAGCTGAGATCCTGTCGGCGCGAGCGGAGATCTTGTCGCGGAACGAGCGGAGATCTTGTCGCGTGGCTCACAACCCGGTTCGCTCCCGCACGAATTCGCGGGTGTAGCACGTGTGGTTTATCGGCCGGCTGCAAACGGACTCTGTCTTGCGCATCCGGCGGCGCCGCGACGCGAGGATGAAGAACCATGCCCATCGATCTAGATAGATACGCGGGTCGATGTGCGAGTGCTCGCGCAATTTGATTGGTCGCGACGCGCCAATCAGAGCGGGATCGCGTGGGGTTCACTTCACCCGTCGCGAAGGGCTCTCCGTGCGCGTGAAATTCGCCCAATCCTGAACAATTATAGTGTTTTCAAAACATCTTTACGAGACAACTTTTATCTCAAGGTTATTATTATACTTGTATTAAAATCAATCAAATTTTTATTTAAAATGATGTAAGAAGTTTAATTAATGTTATACTATTTCTATTTGTTTTAGATTGCCTTTTTATTTTCTACAGAGGTAAGTCTCTCTCTCTCTCTCTCTTTCTCTCCTCCTTCTCTTCTCTTTTTTTACCTTTTTTTTTTAAGGTTGGCTGCTGTGCGCCTTTAAGAATCGGCTGCTTTGCGCCTACAAACATCGACTGCTCTGCGCCTTTAAACTTTGGCTGCTCTGCGCCTTTAAAAATCGGCTGCTTTGCGCCGTTAGAAGGCTGCTGTGCGCCTATAAAAATCGGCTGCTTTGCGCCGTTAGAAGGCTGCTCTACGCCTATAAAAGTCGCGACGAAGTCCCCGAGGAGGGCGAGAATAAACGTTATCGCAAACTCGATCCGCTCTCGGCCGGCCCACACAACGTTTTCTCGACGTTACGGTACACGCGGGACTCTACGGTATTTCTCGGTATGCACATTTACACTAGGCGCGGTTAGCGGACACAAGGGCACCGGCCGCGAGCGGAATCACTGTTTCACTTTGCCTACCGGAGCGGCGATCTCACACAATAGCCTCTCGATCCGTTGTCGGTGGTCGGGATCGGCGCCTCACTTCGTGGCTGACACGGTAGAGACGATCCTGCGGCCCGGCAGGATCACCTCGGGCCCCCGCGCTTGCGCACCGAATCCGCTTCCTGTCTCGGCCATCCGCGCCACATCCTGCTGCCGAATTCCTCCTTCCTTGATCCGCTCCACCGGCCCGCGGTATTCGAAACGGGCGTGATAGGGTGAGTACGGCTGGCCGTGCCGTTATCTCCGGCCGACGTCCGGCGGGCCCGGCTGGCCAGGCCGTGACCGCGCCGACGGGCATGTTCTCGCGTCCGGCGGAGGCGGCGGGACCGTCCGCCCGCTCCTGGGGGTGGCGGCTCAGCGTCCGGCGCGGACCTCTGCGGGGCGTCCCCCTCGAGTGTCCTTGCACTCCTTCGGCGGCGGTATGGCTCGGGACGTGTGCGGCGGCGCGGCGGCGGACCCATGGGTGACCCGCCTGTCGGCCTCCCCGTCGCCTTCGCCTCTCCTCGACAGCTCCCTTAAGTCCCACGATGCGGCTTTTAAGCCGTTACAATAGTATTTTGACCCGCTCCGGCTGCAAAACGCTAAGTATGGCTATTAATCTCGCTCGCCCCCGCTCGGGTTACCCCGCCCCCGATCTTACCCTCGGCCGAGCTCCGTCCGGGAGGAGGGCGCGACTTTTGTCACGTCACAAGTAATTGCGCTGAAAAACGTCCCGCAGAGGAACAGGATTTAGAAAATTGCGCTACAAAGCGGCAGCGATACAAACAAAATTTAGCAAATAAATTTATTTTAAAGTCTGCAGAAAAAGATATAATTACCCGAGGCGAATGGCTAAATGTGCACTCGCGACCGGGTATCGTTCGTTGAGCGCGGTGGGCTGGTATAGCCTTGTAAGAAGACCCGGCAGTCAAGGTAATTAGGATCGGTAGGATCGAGAAAACGACGTTTATTCGGATGTGCTGTATTTGGGTATCGACTTTTATTCGTTCGTTACAACGGTACAAAGGCTTCTGAGCGCGAGCGGTATGTCAGCTGAATTTCGGAGCGGTCGCTAGAGCGCGCGAGGAGGGGGAAGATAGTTCGAGAAATAACGCGAGTATTTTCGAGAAACGGAGCTGGCTTTCGTGGAAATTCGAGGGAACTCCAGGCGCTGACAAGGTCCCGCGCGTAAACACGTGAAACGACAACACGGCGAGGAATGCGGGTCGATGATCGCAAGTTTCGCGATTCCCGAACATACCGCCCGCCTCGGATATTTATATTCGAAACGAGAATTAACACACAGTAATGTGCCGCATAATGTAAAATATAATACAGTTGTTGAATACGTTGAGATATAGATACAATGAAACTTAAATCTAAAGGAACAGCGAAATCTTACATCTACGGAAACAGCGAAATCTTAAATCTAATTGCGTTTATACATATTTACATTGGTTTTGATCGACAGACGGAACGCATTACGGCCGCGAGCCGCCCGCCTTGACCGCTTCTCCTTCGGTTGCGGTATTTATGTCGATCGGCAAGAAACAGAGCTTGACGATGGGTCGCTTGTATTCGGAGCGCGCGGTTTTGACGGTGACGACGCGCGTCAGACCATCCTCCCCGGGATGACAAGCAATAATGCGTCCAAGTTCCCAATGGCTGGGGGGAGCGAGCGGATTACGCATTAGCACGATCCGACCGACGGTGGCCAGATTTTGGATGACGCGCCACTTCGGGCGTTGTTGGAGCGTATGCAAATAATCGCCCACCCACGACCTCCAAAAACCTTCAGAAATTCGTTGCACTAATTGCCAACGCGAGAGCCGATTCTCGGTTATGTCGAGTACGCTCGGCTCCGGGATTGCGACAAGGTTGGCGCCGATCAAAAAATGACCGGGAGTAAGGGCGCGGTAGTCGTCGAGACTATCGGAGATTGATGTGATCGGTCGCGAATTTAGGCACGTTTCGACACGGCATAATAGCGTAATCATCTCCTCGCATGTAAGCGTGTGAGATCCTATACATCGCTTTAAGTGGTATTTGACGCTACGTACTCCGGCCTCCCATAATCCGCCGAAATGTGGAGCCGCAGGAGGGAGGAAATGCTATTTGATCGCCTGCTAATTTGTTAAGAAAATTTGGATCGCGCACGGCGGCGTTACAAGCGGCGGCGAGTTCTCGTTCGGCGCCCTGGAATGTCGTACCATTATCTGAGTACATGCTATGGGGAAGTCCGCGCCGCGCGACAAATCGGGTAAACGCCGCAAGGAAGGCCGCCGAGCTGTAATCGCTTACCAGCTCTAAATGAATAGCTTTAGTGGTCATACAAATGAATAAGGAGATGTAGGCCTTGTGAGCCTTATGACCTCGTCCCTTTGCAGGCCGTACGAGTATCGGTCCTGCATAATCGACTCCGGTATGCTCAAACGCGCGCGAAGATCGATTGACTCTGACGTCGGGTAAGTTACCCATGAGCTCCGCCGGCACCATAGCCTTTTCGCGAGCGCATTTAACGCATCGGTATAGGACCGCCCGTACGGTTGCCCTTGCGCGCAAAAGCCAGAACTCGGTACGGAGATAAACGAGGGTAATATGAGGGCCTCCGTGTAGAGTGTTATGGTGAGCGTGCGATATGATGCGAGATAATAACGGATGGGACGCTAGGACGATCGGATGTTTGGTTGACTCGGGAAGATCGGGTTTTTGCAGTCGCCCTCCGACTCGTATCAGACCCTCGGTGTCGAGATACGAATTAAGAGCGACAAGTGAGCTTGATTTAGATACGCGTTCGTTTTGTTTGAGACTCGCAGTCTCTTGTGGAAACAAGTCACCTTGAATGGTTTTGAGCCAAAAGATCTTGGCTGTTTGAATTTCGCGTGGAGTTAGTGCGAGCGATTGATTGACCTCAGCACCGGTTTTCTGTGTGGAATTGAGGCGAGAGCGAAGGATTCTTGTGAATCGCATAATATAGGCCGTTACGGTAAGCAGCTTAGACCATGAAGAATAGCGAGTCGCGAGATCCCATGGTTCAACACGTGCGACGCAAGCATGTATGACGACGCGGTTTTCGCTCGATATTTCAGCTTCGGTTGGAGACGAGCATGAGGTCGGCCAATGCTCAGGGGATTGTTTTAGCCAGGACGGCCCTGACCACCAAAGGGTGCAATCGGCAAGCTCGCCAGGGCGCAAACCGCGAGATGCGCAGTCGGCGGGGTTGTCCGCCGTCGGAACATGATGCCAGATTGCTGCCGGTAGCAGACTTTGCGTCTTGGCGACTCGATTTGCGACGAAAACCTTCCATCGTGACGGAGGCTGTTTTAGCCACGCTAAGACGATCCTTGAGTCGGTCCAACAGTGATGTTGGAGGTTTTGAATGTCGAGATTCGAAAGAACGAAGGACATTAAACCTGCTAGAAGCACCGCGCCGCAGAGCTCTAGTCGTGGCACGCTTAATGTTTGGATTGGAGCGACCTTCGATTTCGCGACGAGAATGCACACGGTAACGGGGCCGTCTCTCGGTACGAGACGGAGATATACGACCGCGGCGTACGCCTTTGTTGAAGCATCCGAGAACCCGTGAAGTTCACAATGAGCTATATTGGGACCGTAATTTGTCCAGCGAGGGATCGAAATGAGTTTGAGACGCGGCAATTTAGTGTGATATTCGCGCCATTGTTCTAAGAGATCGCACGGCAGCATAACTACGACCAGGTTATTTTGTAGTTTGCGACCGATTAACAAATGATGATTTAGCGAGGTGCCGTTCGATGTAACGCAGGAAGCGTTAAACACGACCCGAAGTTGCGTGGTAGGGCTGCTTTCGCGAAAAACAGCGTGGTGCGGAATGTAATAAATTTGAGAGTTACTCGATTTTGCGTCGGTGTCATTAACCTTGGTCATGTGACCGAGCTTCTCGTATTCCTCGAGAAATTCGCGATATAACGCGGCTTTATTTGGCTCTCGAAGGAGTCGACGTTCCGCGCGGTATAAACTTGATAACGCGGTAGCGCGGGATTCACCAATGTCTATCGGGGGACCGTTTTTGAACGGTAACCGCACGACGTATCGTCCCTCCGGCGTGCGGGAGTGAGTGGCGGCAAAATGCTCTTCGCATTGTCGCTCTTCGGGACTTAAATGGTTTTCGTGAGGGACTTCTTCGATCTCCCAAAATTTACGAAGATCGAGATCAAGGCTTTCGAGGATTGTTCCATGATTAGCATGAACGGAATCAGGGTGGAGGGATCGGGCGGAAGAAATCGGTCCGGAAATTATCCACCCGAGTGTCGTGTTCTGAGCGATTGGCTCGTTATCGGCTCCTTTACGGACGCCTTCTAAAATAAGCATGCCGTACAAATCGGCTCCGATTATTAAATCGATCGGATCAGAGCTCATGGGATTCTTATCCGCCAACGTCAAGTCAGAAATGTGCGCCCATTGGAGCGTCGATTGAGCGCGATTCGGTGCGTACTTTGAAGGCGATTGAATTACGTACGCGGTAGTCGAGTAGGCCGGTTTGTCGCCAAACGATGGGGTTACGCGAATACGTGCGACGGAATGCGACAACGATTGCGAGTCTCCAATGCCGGTAATACGTGTAGTTTGTTTTATTTTTGCAAGACGCAACCGTTGAACGATATTTCCGAAGATTAAAGTCGCAACGGAACCTTGGTCGAGCAGAGCGCGGGCGTAAACAAAGTGACCTTGTGGCGAGTAAACCCGCACTCGAGCGGTTGCTAAAAGTACGGTTGACTTCGGCATTATCGTCTTCGAAATTAAATGAGACGCGATCTCGTTATCGTTGTCGCTGTCTTTTGATGCGACGGTAGGAACGGATTCTACGCTGGGCGATTTTACATCGTCCGTGAAATGTAGTAGGGTGTGATGTCGCTTATGACAAGTTTTACAGGACCGCACGTTTTTACAATCCTTTAGCGAATGATTACGCCCGAAGCAGTTAATACAACGGTTTTCCTTTTTTACATACTCGTATCGCTGCGACGGAGTATAAGCTAAGAACGACGCACATTGGTACAATAGGTGCGCGGATTTGCACATCGGGCACGCAAGGTTTGCAGCTGTTGTCGAATGGGAAGCGATCGATTTCGATTTCGACGACTTTTGCGAACCGTCGATGGTTTTCTCGGATTTCGAAGGCGAGATCGCCTCGAAAGCGCGGATACGCGATTCTAGAAATTTATCCAACTCGTTATAGGTGGGATAATCGACCGTTTCGCTCATCTGTAATTCCCATGCTTTCCGGGAAGATTTATCGAGCTTTTGCAAAATCAAAAAAACGAGGATATCGCTCCAAGTGTCGACGGGACGATCGAGGTTTTTAAGCGTTTGAACCGAGGTGTTTGCTTTGTCGCGCAAATTCTGAAGGTCTTTGAAGGTTTCGGACGCGATCTGTGGCAACGAAAATAACGTTTGCAGATGGCCGTTAATTAAACGACGTTTATTTTCATAACGCGACGAGATGAGGTTCCATGCCACAGTAAAATTCGCGTCGGTAATCGCGAGGTGGGTGAGCGCGCTACTTGCATCTCCCGATAAACTCGAAGCAGTTAATACAACGGTTAATGCATCCGATCTACATTCGATAAGGTTCTATTATCGATAATCATCGATTTAAAGCGATCGCGGAAGCTTTCCCAGCGGTCGAAAGATCCGTTGAAGGTCGGCAGGTTGATCCGCGGAAGCTGAGCCGTGGGACGGAGGATTGAATTTGAAGCGTAACTTACATTGTGGTCGACTTCGTCGTTGTCAGACACCTTGGCCAGTACCTCGGACATGTAGTCCAGCGCCTCGTCAAACTGGTCCTCGCAGGCTTCAAACTGATTATTGCAGTAATACGGCAGCTCCTCGGCGGTGCTCACGTCGAGGGATGCCCTGATCTTAGCGTCCAAGTCCCGCGAAGTCGAGAACTTCTCCTTGAGAGCTGCGATTCGGCTCTGCACCACCGCCTTCGTCATCTTGGCTTGACCCAATTTTTTGAAGTTGGATAGAGAGCGAGATATTGATCCCATCAATTGGCTCTGTTTTGCCAGGAGCTCGTCTTGTGAAGATGCCATGGTGAACGGGTATCGTCACTAAGCACTCCGAAAGTCGTATGGTACGATTCGTCTTGACTCCGAATCCGGCTCGAAGGACCAAAATGTGCACTCGCGACCGGGTATCGTTCGTTGAGCGCGGTGGGCTGGTATAGCCTTGTAAGAAGACCCGGCAGTCAAGGTAATTAGGATCGGTAGGATCGAGAAAACGACGTTTATTCGGATGTGCTGTATTTGGGTATCGACTTTTATTCGTTCGTTACAACGGTACAAAGGCTTCTGAGCGCGAGCGGTATGTCAGCTGAATTTCGGAGCGGTCGCTAGAGCGCGCGAGGAGGGGGAAGATAGTTCGAGAAATAACGCGAGTATTTTCGAGAAACGGAGCTGGCTTTCGTGGAAATTCGAGGGAACTCCAGGTGCTGACAAGGTCCCGCGCGTAAACACGTGAAACGACAACACGGCGAGGAATGCGGGTCGATGATCGCAAGTTTTGCGATTCCCGAACACTAAATGATGTGCATATAGATCTTTTCCATCAACTTTTGCAAAATTGTTCAGATTATACACCTGTCGCAACATGTCTATTACAATTGCCTGAATTTATTCCATCTGTAACACAAGGTAAAAAACATATACAAATATTGCACAGTTCGGAAGGTCCAGTATATACAGCTGCATCAAATCCAGATGGACATTGGGTATGCAGCTATTACGATACAAAGAATATACATATTTATGATTCACGAAATAAAAAAACATTGCACAAACATCATGAGCCATTCTTGAAAGGATTATTTCCAACACACGACTTTAAGAAACATCCTGTCAAATTTCCTACTGTGCAACATCAACCGAACAGTGACGATTGTGGTGTTTTTGCTATAGCTTTTGCAATTTCATTATTGTTTAATATTAAACCTGACAAAGTAAGATATGATCATAGAGTAATGCGTTTACATTTGTTGAAGATTTTCGAATTAAACACAATTGAGCATTTTCCTCAAGAGTCACAAAGTAATGCTCAGAAAGTGCTCCCATTAGCAGTAATAAGAGCAAGAGAGACTGAAGTGGCCCGTATACGTATAATATACCTATGTAAAAAGAAAGAAGTGAGCTATATTGAAAATTTAAAAAATATTTGTGCTAAGAGAAGGCATAAATATCAAGAGAATTTAGAAGAGAATCGTGCTAAATGGCGATATCAATATGAAAAGGATTTACTACAACGACGCGCACAAAAGCGTTTACGTTATACAATAAATTCTCAGCAGGAACGAGATAGATACAGAAATTATTGTGATTGTAAGTGGCTTTATAATAAACGATTTTATGAGAGAAAGAGTTCTAAATCCGTAGCTGCAAACAAAAATCGCGATATTGCCAAAAATATCACTAGAAAATATCACAAGTTTTGGTCACGAAATTATATACAATTTCTTAATCCTGTGGCAATTGAAGACATTGAAAAGAAACTTGATATTAAAAATCCTACTGAAAGACGATTAGAAGCCGAAAGAATCGTACGTTGGGGCATGCGTATTCGAGACAGTTTTGTCCGCGATATTTCTAAAGTATTAGCTGTACTTAAAAAGAAATCACAAGTATGCTTGACTCTTGTCGCTGAATGCTCTACAATTGACGATAAAAAACGTGCATTATGTGGCATATTGCGACATACAGCTTCGTCCGAAAATTACTTTATCGATACATATCGTAACATTACTTCATCACAACTTTTGGTGATGAACGAGAAAAGTACACTTATGAATGTGTTACCTTTGCAGCAGGCTCGAGCAAAAAAGTCATGGTCATGCAATGCTTTGTGTAAAATTGATCCGTTTCTAATCGATCGTTATGGACAATTCCTTAAAACGATAAGTACATGTACTTTAAAGAAAATACCACAATTGTTAAAAAATATTCATACATGTACAATTAAGGATCCGAACAGACAGGGTCACACACATGCTTGTTACATTGATGATACAACTTGCGAAGCGACATTTCTTCCTGTTCTATTATTATCACCTCACTTTCCAACGGTGAGTTTTATTAAACGTTTAGTTTATCAAATGACAAGATTACATAACAAGATGTTAAATCTAGAGAAGGCTTTAACTTCTGCTGATTTGGACACATTAAACGAAATTATAATTTTGGCACAACAACAAGCAAATATGTACAAACATCAGCAGAATTGTACTACTTTGAGTGATGATGAAATCATGTCTCGCTATAAAAATGCATTTAAGGCTTTTGCTAAACGCTCCATGGACACACCTCGATATGTTTGTGCATCCTGTGAGAGACTGTGTTATAAAAGAAATGTCTTCGAATTTAATAAGCTTAAAGCACAAATAGGTATTCCAATTTGGAGAGATTTAATGGCGCATTTAGAAAAACATAATGTGGCGGCTCTCCGCAAGCCACCAGGAAATACCGGGAAGTAACCCTGTCGATTCTCTCCCGTCGATGGTTATGAGGCGGCTCCGCAAGACATCTAAAAATCCTCGCTATTCTCATCATCGGCATGCGAGAATGTGGCCATCAGGTTTTCGCCCTCACCGACGACACGCGACGCGAAAGCATGGACATCGGAAATTCGTCCTCCCCGTCGGCACGTGCGAAGCACAGGTTATTATTTACGATACGCGCGGGATAATTTCAAGTTGTCGAAGCGCGGAGGCATTCAAGATATTAATCAGCGCGAATTTCAAAAAAATGACCGAGGGCGAGATTCAAGGGATGAAAGTCGCCTAGCAACCAAGGGTTGTTACCAGGATTTTGCGGTATAAAAGACGGGCCGATTTCCGAAAAATGCAGAGTAAATCAGCAGCAGTCGACCACAGCGGATCTCCCTCCGGCCTCAAGACGAAGAAACCAAGGCCACCACTCCCATCTCGGCTCGCCGAGGATGAAGCTATAGCGCAGGCGACGCTACGCAAAAGGACTCGCCCGCTGCCGCTCCAGAGATACGCGAGCCAGAGAAAGGTCATCCTCCTGGATTCTCCGGTGACTGGCGCCAGGCCGCCAATCGGCGCCAAGCGCCCAAAGATCCGACCGGCAACGACGGTGAAACGACCGCCGCAAAGCGTTAAACGCTCGACCGGAGAGGTACTCCAGACTCCTGGAGAAAAGCGCCAGGATCGCTCTCTACCGCGCTTAGACGCAAGCCCCGCTGCTGCAGGCGCCGGAACGCCATCAAAAGGTATTTCTTGCACCAGCACCACATTACTCACAGGCGCCAGTCGCCTTTCAATTAGCGCGCAGTCGCTAAAAAGCGCTACGCGCCTTACACAAAAACCATCAGGCGCAAGACGCCGGAATCACTCTTCTCCAATTCTTAGCGCTAGTCGCTTAATTCTCAAAAAGAAATCCTGTTTCTATTTAGGAACATCGACACCAAAACTAGCCGAGGAAAAGCCCCTCAGTTTAGAAGTTTCCCCCATCAACTCATCGGGATCTACGTCACCATACGATTGGGTTGTTCCTTCGCTTGTTTCCCCTCCTCTTTTCTCACCCTTTCGGTTGGTGTCCGAAGGTACTCAAGCTGGTTCAGCCTGGAAAAACCTTCGTGATGCAGTAACGCAAACCGTCGAGAAGGTGACAAAAAAGGAAAACCAGCGATCCATCGGCACGCAGACGAAGCCACGAGGAGGCTGGCAAGAGAGAGAGAGAAGAAGGAGGTTCGAAGAGAACAAGAGGAGAGATAGAGAGAGAAGAGAAAGAAGAACATACAGAAATTAAAATAATATTCTTTAAAGTTATATTCTTTGTAATGTTTTAAATTCAAACAATTTAAAGAATGAAATAAACTTGTTAAATCAAATCTACTAACCATTTCTTAGCGAACAAAAATAAGGTTAAGCGTACTAGAAGCGTTCATTACAAAACTTAAGCGTAAATCGCTCACTCACTACGCGTATTAGCCTAAACATAATATTACCCCGCAATACATATGTCGTTACTGTGACAAAAAATTTCGTGACGGATTAATGCCTGCGTATTGCGTTTTAAATGATCTATTTGTACATGATCCACCCGAAGTAATATCATGTCTTAACGAGTTTGAAAAGATTCTTATACAAAGAGCTAAAGCTTTTCAAACTGTCGTTTCAATGAAACCTGTTAGTAAGAAAAAATTTCCTCACAGACGAATGGTACAAAAAGTAAAAGGTAGAACGTTTCATTTACCGTTACCTTTGCAAGAGACATTGAACAAAATACGTTCTGATAAGGATCCAATTAATACCAATCATGAACTGTACTTTGTACGTGTTAGAAATGTTCCGACAAAATCAAAAATTATCTGGGAACAAATGGTAGACGTTAAGAAGGTTTTTGACGCTTTAGTATAGTTAAAAGAACATAATCCTTTATATTCTCATATTGTATTGCCAGATACTTATAATAATTTTTCCTTACATACATTATTAAAAAATCCAGAGTATGAAATACAGAAGACAGATGAAAATGGTAGTAAATCTGATTCGGATGACGAACACGAATCGAGTCCAAAAAGTCCAATGCAAGAAACAGAAAACAACGTAGACGCTACTTTAAATAATCAGCGTAAGGCAATGATAACTCAGGTTCTTGACGAAAATAATAATTATTACGAGCAATATACTATTTATCCTTTATATGAAAAAAAAGAATTGCAACCCGTTTTTCCTCGGTCTCGCCCGCCGAGAAGGCGCGGCTGCAAATTAGCCACCGATAGTTAGGTAAAGAGGTAAGACAAAGGTATCCGCGAGGTAATCAGGCCAAAGATATCCGCGAGGTATTCAGATCGGCCAAGACTCACAGAGATAGTCGCGAGGTATTCCGATGGTCAATCCCCACGATATTCGCGAGGTATTCCAGTAGGTAATCTCGAGGTATTCACGAGGTATTTCAGCAGGTAATCTCGAAGTATTCGCGAGGTATCCCAATCTCCACGATATTTGCGAAGTGACGCGAAAACTTGGGCGCCAGGTGCGAATACGCGCACCACGTTTTGTAAGCCTAATCTTGACGCGATCGCCCGGACACGCACGTCCACTCAGGGCGCGGGGCGAGTTTGATACTCTGAGGAAAGGGAGAGGCGGCGCAACGCAATCAACACACTCAAATAATGTATAACAAATAAGAAGTATATTTACGGAAAGAAATAGAATGTTGGTGAAAAGTGATAACAACAGAAGATAATAGAATGATAGACTCGCAATCACGACTCACTCATACAACACACTCGAACTATATTCGCAATTCCGTCGAGACTCGAAAGACCGATTCGCAATCCACTCGAAATATTCGCAACTCTGGCGAGACTCGAAAGACCGACCGATTCGCAATCTGCTCTAAACCCGAAATTCCAACGCTCGCGAGACTCTACACGCGCTCGTTTTCGCGGCGGCTTCTGCGAATGCGCGGCAAAAACCCGCACGACATTCCTCGGCCGCCTGCGACGCAACAACCGTAAACCCGAAATTCCCCCGACACGTTTTACGACGTTCGCGAGACAACTTACTTGAACTCGAAATTCTCCCGACACGTTTTACGACGTTCGCGAGACGATCGCAACACTTTCCGCGACACTCTCTTTCCCGATTCGCGAAACAATAATTCCGAATCCGCGAAACAACACTAATAACCACCGCGATTCCGCGATCCCGTGGAAACTTCCGACGCAACGGTCTCACTCTATCGGGCGCATCCGACACGCGCGATACGCCCGACGCAACCGTGCACGGAAAGTTTCCCACACCCACACACACACGCGTGACTGTCGGCCGCACTGGTCCCCGAGGAGGGTTCTTACGCGAGCTCAAAACCGTGTGCGCCCCCGGCCAGCCTCCTTTGTCCGCGTCTCAAGGTAAAGGTACTCTAGGTACCAAACAATTTCCTCGCACGAGGCAACGTACGTGCACAGGTAGCTCAAGGTAATTTTGGAGAGGCGGAGGCCGAGGTCGCACACCGAACGCAACGAGATACCGGGGTGGTAGCCTTACAGAATCTGCTGCGCTGCACCGGACGGCTGTTGGGTCGGGGTGGACTCGCACGGTTCCGGGATGCTACCTCTTCTCCAGCTGGCACGACAGTGCCGAGTCGTTCGCCGGTTCGGACCGCGTTGGGTCCCCGCGCATGCGCGGCCGCCCGCGGCCGCTCAGCTCCGCCGATCCGCTCTTCGCGCTGCTCTCGCCGCTCGCGACGTCCCACGTGACGCCTGCCGCTCGCCCGCGGGACTTTTAAATGGAGTGCTCATCGCCTTGTTTTACTGGCGGTACCGGTCGGGACTTCTCTGAGTCTGATGCAGGTGCGCCAGGCTGGCCAGGCCTTGGCCACTGACCGGTGCATTCTAGGTCCCCGGCGGCGGCATCCGGGATCGCACGTCCGCCCTGCAGCAGCGGCGTTGCGTCCTTCACACACCGTGGCGGCGCTCCCTCGGCTTCCTTGTTGCGGCGGGCTCGGGGGTCTCGCCGCCCCTTGCGGAACCGCGGGACGGCCCGGCGGCGGGCCCGGACGTGACTCGGTTGTCGGCGTGCTGCTCCGCTCGGTCCCCGCCGACACGTGGTTTCTCCCTCGTCGCTACACGTGGTCGTTACATTGGGTGGCTGGCTGCCCACCCCGCGACACTCGCCGCGCTCCTCCTATAACTTACGCCTCGCAAAGACAAATAATTAACTTAAATATACCTCCTTGACTCGGGTCGAGGCAGCATCCCCGGCTTTCCCCTCGGCCGAGCCGTCCGGGCGGTGGACGTGACTATGTCACGTCACAGAATGTAAAAGTGATACCGCCTTATATCAAATGTTAAAAATTGACGATTTGCCTTTGGACAATCGTGAGAAATTGTTAGATCTATTATGTTTTCCAGATTTATATCCTCTTGGTGTTAAAGGAGAAGACCAAACTAGACAGGTTAAACTTCACGACCATGAATTTGTTAAATGTCGTTTGATGTCCAAACATTCACAATTCAGGTTAAATATACAATTCTTATTTTTTTTGTTAAATCAATTGAATATGCGTCAATTGAAACGTGGTATTTTTCACAAACTGAATATAACTAATCGTTATACGGCTTCAGAATATTTACAAGCAATGGAGACAGATGCATTAGAATCTAACTTGAGTACAATATTTGCCACTCTAAGAAATACGGAAAAATACTGGCATCGACCAAGAAATAATTTAAGATGTATGACGCAACATTACGGACCTGCGACATTTTTCCTAACATGGAGTCCTGCTGAGTGGCTAATGGATGATTTAGGTGCATATATTCGTGAAGTAAATGGATGGCCTGACGATTCGACGCCCATTAGTGTACTAGTTGCTAGGGATCCCGTGTCGACGTCAAGGTTTCTTGATAATAAATTCAAAACATTCCTTGATTTTATTTGTTCCAAAGATCACCCGATCGGAGAAGTAACACATAACTTTTGGCGACGAGAATACCAAGGTAGAGGTCTACAACATTTTCATTTATTAGTTTGGATTAAAGGTGCGCCAATTATCGGTGAATTTTCTGTTGAAGAGGTTTCTAAATTTATTTTGCAACATATAACATGTAAAATGCCGGATCCAAAGATTTCACCATTATTATACAGGCGAGTCAATACGCACCAACGACACAAACATAACGATTATTGTCTTCGTTCTAAAAAAGTAGGACGTAAAACGACTCGTGTATGTCGTTTCGGATTTCCTCGTCCTGTCACGGAAACGTTGATTATCAGAGATGTCGTGAGTTCGATAGCAGGTAGAAAACGATTGAAAAATAGAAGTAGGTTTTATGATCTTCCTCGAACAGATGCTGAGACAAACATAAATGATTATAATACTGTCCTTCTTACTGCAGTGGAAGGAAATGTCGATATACAATATATTGGTGAAAAATCCACGTTGCTTACTTGGTATATTACTAAGTACATAAATAAAGCAGCGAAAAGTGAAATATCTGATGCTATCCTTGATAGTAAAAATGAGAAAAAGGAATCATTGCATAGAAAAATTTGGAAATATGCTGTGCGAGGCATTAGTAATAAGGAATGTGGAGCTCTTAAAGGTGCTGATGGATTGCTAGGTATTCCTTTAAATGGGACTGATCGAAATACGACATTTAGATGGTTAAATGTTAATTAGATACGACACAGAAAAGTGAAAGGCTATAAGGAAATTGAAGCTTTTGACGGAGATTCTACAGATATATTTTGTCCATATATAATAGATGATCATTATCCACAGAGACCGGAAGAATTGGAATTCATGTCTTTGTATAAATTTTCACAATGGTATGAGATTTCGAAAATCAAACCAAAAGGTAAAAATATTGAACAGTACAAGATGAAAAATTGTTATTATCTGAAACGGCGACAGCGTGGACATCTTATTGATCACTATAGATACAATGTCAATACGCAACCGGAAAATTATTTCTTGTCATTACTGCTCATGTTTAAACCGTGGCGGAAAATAGAAGATCTTAAAGATGGATGTGACATTTATGCAGAATCATTTCACAAAGGAAAGTTACATCTTGAGAAAGCATTGCAGTATCATGAGAAATTAGAGGACATGCAAAAAGCATTTGAAACTGCGCAGGAATTAGTTCAACAACATTTAGATGAGTTGGAAAAACAGCATGAGTCTCAAGACGATCCTGATAATCTAATAGGTGTTCAAAATGTTGAGGCTGGTAAAGCGATGCAAGATTTTAAGGATCTTGGTGACAAATTAGATCAGGAAATCGATGTATCTGAAATGATTTCAAAGCTGAACGCAGATCAAAAAAGAGTATTTGATAGAGTCATCAACGCCATAACATCGTCGGATATCGACAACACCATAATATCGTCGGATAATTATAAACCATTACGATTATACGTTAGTGGAGAAGGAGGTACTGGTAAAAGTTTCTTAATTAAAACGATTGTATGCTGGATAAAACAAAATCGCAACAAGAATACTGCTGTAGCAGCACCTACTGGTATAGCAGCGTTTAATATCAATGGTTTGACAGTTCATAGATTGCTGCAGTTACCTGTTGAACATGGTCAGACTCCTAAGTATAAACAATTAGCTCCACACGTTTTGAAAATTTTACGGGCAGATCTCAAAGATGTTATTCTTATTATAATTGATGAAGTGTCAATGATATCTAATTTAACTTTGATGTATATAAACTTGCGTCTATGTGAAATATTTGACACCTTTGACGAGGCTTCGTTTGGTCGAAAGCATATTCTTTTATTTGGAGATCTGCTTCAATTACCTCCTGTACGTGAAGATTTTGTCTTTGTTCCATTATCGAACGAAGAACTTGGTAAATATATTGGCAGTATGGGGACTACAAAAAACATTTTGTGGGACGAATTTGAATATGATGAATTGACGATCAACATGCGTCAGCAAGGAGACGGATCTTATCGTGAATTACTCTCGAGAGTTCGTATTGGTTTATTGACAAAATCTGATTCTGAAATTCTTAAGAAAAGAAAAATATCTTTCAAAGGCGAGTCTTTCGAAACAAGATTATACGAATTGTGTGATTTTATTGATAATTTGCCGTTTGATACCGTTTGTTTACTGCCTACTCGTCATATGTGCGATGTTCTTAACACTGCAATGTTAAGTCGTATTGCTTCAAGAGAAATATTATTAATTGCTGAAGATACATTGGAATGTAGACATAAATCTGTCAGAGAAAGAGTAGCAAAGAAATTGACGGATAATGAGGATGATAATACTACAACAGCTGGGCTTTCAAAACAAATTGCAATTAAAATTGGAGCGAAAGTTATGATAAGACCCAATATTGATGCCAGTTTGGGCCTCGTAAATGGTACAATTGGTACAGTTATTTCTGTTGTGCAGGATACATCTACTGCTTATGTAGAAAAGATTCAACTTCTTTTACCGTCTGGTTTGGAGTATTTTATTGAAAGAGTAAGTGTCAAGTTTCAAGTATTGCATGTATCCGATACAGCATATGTTATCAGAAAACAATTTCCCATAACTCCGAGTTATGGCATAACCGTTCATAAAAGCCAAGGATTAAGCTTGCAAAACGCTATTATGGATATAGGTAATTCTGTATTTAGTTATGGTCAAGTATATGTCGCGCTGTCCCGAGTAACATCTCTGGATGGATTGCATTTAATTAACTTTGATCCTTTATCTGTAACAGGAAGTGAAAGAGCTATTAACGAATATAATCGGCTAAAAGAAAAATTTCTGCCACAAGCACAAACAATTACTATTTCAAAAAAACATTTCCGAAAAGTAAAAGATGTTCCGTGGACATTGTTGAAAATAATCAGTTTTGTTCAAGAGTCAGATCAACAAGCTGGACAGAGTACTGATTTGCAAAAATTTGTTGAAAAGAAGATACCTGCTTTGCAAAATGAAGATAAAGTTTCATGCTACGCAAATTCAGTACTACAATGTTTCTTTCAGTCAAGTATTATCAGGAAAGTGTTGCTTAAAGTTGATACGGATGAATATGTATACTAGCGCATAAATATGACCAACGATTAGATATAGATAATTTGAATGCTGATAAAATACGGACAAAGCTAGGAGAGCGTTTTACGAGTCGTGATGGTGAAGGACCGAAAAAAAGAGACGCTCTCGAATTTCTTACTGCTATTTGTACAGAATATGATTATATAAGAAATCTGGTAGAGCATCAAGTCACTTGTACCACTCGGTGCAAATCATGTGATAATACAAAAGTTACTACTAATAACAATATAGTTGTTCCAATTTCTATTAACAATTTGAAGAAGAAAAGTTATAATCTTAATGATTTATTAAAGATTACATTTTCACATTGGTGTCAATCACATGATAAAACATGCGAACAGTGTGCAGGAAATGATATAATATTTAAAAATGAATTAACGTCGACCAAGGAAATAGTTATCATTCATTTAATTTTGTTCTCATCACAGGATAATAAAGTAGTGAAAATACCACAGACGTTTAATTTAACTGCCATACCAACAACTACAGTATCGATAGCTAAACAGCAGTATAAAGTAATGAATGCTATATTTCATCATGGTGAATCTATTGAACAAGGTTGTTTTACAAGTATGTGTAGACCAGACAGATTTTGGATTGCATTTAATGATGTTGCAGTTGATGATAATGTAAAAATTGTAAAAAAAGCACGATGGCCTAATGGTTCAAAAAATATTTATATATTATTTTTAGAAAAAGTTGGTAAGAAATAATATATATAAACAGTATTATGAAATATAGATGCACATTTTATTTTTACATAATACTCGAAACCACATACACTTTGTAATTTATTACATATAAGTTATTGTTTTTACTAAATGCAACATAATTAATTTTCTATCAATAAATTGTATTTCCCTTTCATAATATTTTATTGTTCCAAGAAGATTAACATTAATCACACTACATTAGGATCATATATTTTATGTAGTAAAATATATACAGGGTGTAAAACTAAAGATGTTACAAACTATTATTTTCTAAAACTAAGTAAAATATGAAATTTTTGTTTCTTTAGAAATAATAGTCTATAACACCTTTATTACCTTCCTACACATACTGTTTATAAGATGCGTATCACTAAAAAATGCGTGATATCTGGGCAAAATTACCTTTTTCAACAAAGTAAATAAAACCCAAGTAATACGTAATATTTATTTTTGTACCTCGTAACATAAGTAATATCTTTAATTTTTAATAATTAATAAAAAATCCAAATGGTAATATTATTTATCTTAGCACCTCTCGAAATAACTAAAATGGTATGTATTTTCTATGAGGCATTAAACATGTCTCTCATTTTTTATTAATTGCGACCCGTTTTCCTTCGGTCTCGCCAGCCGAAGGGGCGCGGCCGCAAAATCACAAAAGATAGACGGTAGCTCTGAGGTATCCGCGATAGAAGGTATCTACGGTAACAGATTCTTTTCGCTAGATGTTCCGTATGGGCGCCAGGTGCGATTACGCGCACCACGTTTCGTCAATTCAATACACGAATCTCTATAGCCCGAACGCAAGCTCAGGGCGTCGGTTACGATTTGTTGTGAGGAGAGTGGGAGAGGGAGCGCAGCGCAATCAACACAAAATTAAATAATAAATAACATTGTATTTCAGATGAGGGGTCGTAACGTATGTATATAGCGAAATCGAGCCGCCTTGCTGGCGACCATCGCTCAAAGCAACGTCTCGAACGTACGTGGCCTTATTTGCAAACGCGCAGATACCGCATACTCTAACGCACGTTACCCCATTCGCAATCGCGCAGATCCCGCATACTCTACTCGCGGAACGCGAATCACACACACACGAGTCAGCCACGCATCTCATTCACCCGAATTAAACGCGAGTCTCATGCTCTCTCTTACGCGAGAAGCATGCCCGCGACACGCGAATCGCCGCCACGCCAATTACCACACACGCACTCAGATTCACACACACAACTCGACCGCCCCGCTCGCGGCGTACGCTAAACGACAATGGATACGGTAATTAACCGGTAGACACGAAACGACATTTGTCCAACGCAAATCTAACGGACGACACTTTACACGGTAACTAGTCGATATACGCAAAATGATATCTACGACACACGCACGAGGTAAACTAATCGGTAATGATCTCTATACGGCGACCATGCAATACACCCGTACTGCTTTCCCCGGTGAGAGACCGCGACGATGCTTGCATGCACCGGCAACACAATGCATCCGCGGGACTCTCCTTGAGTACGCACCGCAATTCGCCCGCGCGCGAGAGCGCGGCGCAATACCTCACGGGGAGCGTTACCGCACCGTCCGCCCGTGGAATTTTCCCTAAACGGGCGCGACAACGATACGCGACACTAATCGCGACTTTAACACACCGGACGCGAAATACCGGTAGTCCCGACACACTGAACGCGGTACGCTCATTACTACCTCGACGCAAGAAACATACACTCAGCGGTAATTAACGCAATATACGCGAGACAACGAGTCTCGACACAATGAACGCGATACGGTAAACATGATTTCGACACACGAGACACGGAATGACTGTCGGCCGCGCAAGAGTTTTCGGGGAGGGCTTCACAATATATTTTACAGGCACGATCTCGGCCGGGCTCGCGAGCACAAAGTTATTTCCGACGAAAGTCGGTATCAGCAAAAACGGTATTCTAATCGGTAAGCGTTACTACTAAATAGTCTAAGGCCATGGCCGAGATCGAGCCAACGATAGTACGGTAGCACCGGAGTGGAGATCTTACAAGTTTTCTGCCGTTGTCCTGCTGCTTAGCCGCTTTGTTCTTTCGGGGCTGCGTTCGGGGATGGCTCCTCGGATAGCGCTCGCACGACAGTGAAGAGCGGCCGGCCCGGCGAGATCACGTTGGGCCCCCGCGCATGCGCTCCAAGCCCGCGATGTATCGTCCCGCCGATCCGTCGCGCGCGCCGTGTTTGCTGCGCCGCTTCTGGTCCTCTCTGCCTGCCCGCGATCCTTTGAATCGGCTGCCATCATGTGTGGGCCCTTTTCAGCTTTAGCCCGGCTGGCCAGGCCGTGGCTATGCTGCTCGGCGTCCTTGATATCATCGGGGAGGCTCCCGGGTCGCTCACCCGCGCTGCAGTCGCGGTGTCGCGCCCCTTCCTGTGTAACTGTACGGCCCGGGGTGCAATGTGCGAGGCATTCTGCGCGTCTCCGCGGCGGTAGGCCCAAGTGACTCGCCCGTCAACCAGCCACTCCGTTCAGCGTTCCCCCAGGTCTTCTTCTCTCCCTCGTTGCGACATACGTCGTTACACCGGTCCTCCGTCGATCATCCGCTCCGACACCACCTGTCGTAACTATAAAGCTCGCTCGCAGATTAATAAACCGCGAATAACCCTCCCGTACTCCGGTCGAGGCGCCATCCCCGACCTTCCCCTCGGCCGAGCTACCGTCTGGGCGGTGGACGCGACAATGTCACGTCACATAATATACATATCAATAACTATATTTCAATTATAAAAGACGGAGAGGGGGTGGTGGTGGGATTTTACCACTTTATAGCATTAGCATTAATCACGCTACATTTTGCGATTATATCTTATGTTGCAAAATATATACAGGATGTAAAACTAAAGGGATTATAGATTATTATTTCTAGAAAACTAAGCAAAATATTAAATTAATGTTTTCTTAGAAATATAGTGGTCTGTAACATTTTTAGCTTTACATCTTGTACAGACTGTTTATAAGGATATACTGTTCATATAAGATGCGTAATATTACAAAACAAAAAGGCATGATATCCGTACAAAATTACCTTTTAAAAAAAGGTACAAAAAAAGACGCCAAGCACGCGTGGTGTACCTCGAAAAAACCGAAGTAATATCTTTACCTCGAAAAAATCGAAGTAATATATTTGTACCTCGAAAAAATCCAAGTAATATCTTTACCTCGAAAAAATGGAAGTAATATATATCGAAAAAACTTAAGTAACGGGTGGTATACGTAATACCTTTGTACCTTGAAAAATAAGATATACTGTTCATATAAGATGCGTAATATTACAAAAAGGCATGATATCCGTACAAAATTACCTTTTACAAAAAGGTACAAAAAAAGATGCCAAGCACGCGTGGTGTACCTCGAAAAAATCGAAGTAATATATTTGTACCTCGAAAAAATCCAAGTAATATCTTTACCTCGAAAAAATCGAAGTAATATATTTGTACCTCGAAAAAATCCAAGTAATATCTTTACCTCGAAAAAACTTAAGTAACGGGTGGTATACGTAATACCTTTTGTACCTCAAAAAATTGAAGTAATATATTTGTACCTCGAAAAAACCTAAGCAAAAAGTGGTACACGTAGTTATCTTTGTACCTCGAAAAAATCCAAGTAATATCTTTATTTAAAAAAAAATACAACCCAAGTGACACATCATAAAATTGTGTTACCTTTTATTCAATCCAAGTTATCTAAAAAAAAAAAAGAAATGATCTGTAAATTGCGCCAATTATAAAGAAAGAATATATATATTGTCTCAAAAAATAATTGTTGCACTACTTTGATGAAAAATCTTTACATTGTGTTAATTAGAAAAACAATGTATAATAACAATTTTATAATATTAAAATTTTTTATTTAAATCCAACAAGGAAATATAAGATATTTAAACACAGTTTATATTTGTATTTTTTAGTGGATATAACAATTTTATAAAATTAAAAATTTCTTAATTCAACAAGGGAAGCAAGGTACTTAAACAATACAAAGTTTACAAGTTCATATATGTATTGTTCAATAAAATAAAACATTTAATTACAAACAATTACAGACAGAGGTCTGAGAGTTATAAAAAATTATAACATTACAAAATAAACATGGTTTATTAAAATTAATACATTTTTCTTGTAAAAAAAACTTGGCGCTGCTAGACCTCGAAATATAATAAAGTATTATAATTTCAACTGAATAAGGACAACGATAAAAATAATTTAAGGAAGAATACAATGGGAGTAATAATAATAATTATCAGCGTGTGTATGTGCGAGCGAGTGATACGGGCAGTAACGGCGAGTGATGCGACTAATAATTAAGCATAGGATAAGTTTAATGTTTTAAGGCGTGCGGTAAATATTGTGAAAGCGATTAGAATTAAGTATAGGATAAGTTAACGTTTGTAAAGCGTCCGTCATATATATTGTAAAACAATTAGAATTAAGTATAGGATAAGTATAGGATAAGTATAGGATAAGTTTACATATATTGTAAAACAATTAGAATTAAGTATAGTATAAGTATAGGATAAGTTTACATTTGTGAGGCGTGCGTTGTCACAGCGATTATGCGAAGTAGGTTTAAGATTACGTTTCTTTAGTATATAAGTTTCATTGTAAAAAAAGCTTCTTGTATTTTAGTTTGTATCTAATGTAACTCGACCTAGTACTTTATTATATTTCGAAGTCTAGCAGCGCCAAGTTTTTTTACAAAAAAAATGTATTAATTTTAATAAAACATGTTTATTTTGTAATGTTATAATTGTTTATAACTCTCAGACCTCTGTCTGTAATTGTTTGTAATTAAATGTTTTATTTTATTGAACAATACATATATGAACTTGTAAACTTTGTATTGTTTAGGTACCTTGCTTTCCCTTGTTGAATTAAAAAATTTTTAATTTTATAAAATTGTTATATCCACTAAAAAATACAAATATAAACTGTGTTTAAATATCTTACATTTCCTTGTTGGATTGAAATAAAAAATTGTAATGTTATAAAATTGTTATACATTGTTTTTCTAATTAACACAATGTAAAGATTTTTCATCAAAGTAGTGCAACAATTATTTTTTGAGACATATATATTCTTTCTTTATAATTGGCGCAATTTACAGATATCATTTCTTTTTTTTTTTTTTTAGATAATAACTTGGATTGAATGAAAGGTAACACAATTTTGTGATGTGTCACTTGGGTTGTATTTTTTTTTAAATAAAAATATTACTTGGATTTTTTCGAGGTACAAAGATAACTACGTGTACCACTTTTTGCTTAGGTTTTTTCGAGGTACAAATATATTACTTCAATTTTTTGAGGTACAAAAGGTATTACGTATACCACCCGTTACTTAAGTTTTTTCGAGGTAAAGATATTACTTGGATTTTTTCGAGGTACAAATATATTACTTCGATTTTTTCGAGGTAAAGATATTACTTGGATTTTTTCGAGGTACAAATATATTACTTCGATTTTTTCGAGGTAAAGATATTACTTGGATTTTTTCGAGGTACAAATATATTATTTCGATTTTTTCGAGGTACACCACGCGTGCTTGGCGTCTTTTTTTGTACCTTTTTTTAAAAGGTTCAATTCACTCCAAAAAATTTGCGCAGTGAAATCGCGATAGGAAACGCGACCGGCGTAGGCGAAATATCCGCAGTACAGATCGCGGAAAAAGCATTGCGGGATATTAGGGATAGCGTGCGTAGAGTCTTAGAAACGGAGTACTCGAGTAGCGAGGACGACGCGAATCCGGTATATATGTATATAAACGAAAAAAATGATGAAGAAGCAACGTGCAAGTTTCTAATTTACACACTTTTTTATTATATTGGCAATTTTTCTCGAATTCTATTATATTCTTCAGTTTTTTCTACCCCTATTTCATATATAATTCTTTAAGATTTGGTTGATTAGTTTTTGAGTTAAAGGCATTTAAAATTTCGAGGAATCCGTACATACATAAAAGCCTTATTGTTCGGGAATCGCGAGACTTCGCATCGACCCGCATTCCTCGCCGTGTTGTCGTTTCACGTGTTTACGCGCGAGACCTTGTCAGCGCCTGGAGTTCCCCCGAATTTCCGCGAAAACCAGCTCCGTTTCTCGAAAATGATCGCGTTATTTCTCGAACTATCTTCCCCCTCCTCGCGCGCTCTAGCGACCGCTCCGAAATTCAGCTGACATACCGCTCGCTCTCAGAAGCCTTTGTACGTTGTAACGAGCAAATAAATTCGATACCAATATACCGCACATCCAAAGATACGTCGTTTTCTCGATCCTACCAATCCTAAGTACCTTGACTGCCGAGTCTTCTTACAAGGCTATACCAGCCAACCGCGCTCAACGAACGATACCCGATCGCGAGTGCACATTTTGGTCCTTCGAGCCGGATTCGGAGTCAAGACGAATCGTACCATACGACTTTCGGAGTGCTCAGTGACGATACCCGTTCACCATGGCATCCTCACAAGACGAGCTCCTGGCAAAGCAGAGCCAATTGATGGGCTCAATATCTCGCGCTCTATCCAACTTTAAAAAATTGGGTCAAGCCAAGATGACGAAGGCGGTGGTGCAGAGCCGAATCGCAGCCCTCAAGGAGAAGTTCTCGACTTCGCGGGACTTGGACGCTAAGATCCGGGCATCCCTCGACGTGAGCACCGCCGAGGAGCTGCCGTATTACTGCAATAACCAGTTCGAAGCCTGCGAGGACCAGTTTGACGAGGCGCTGGACTACATGTCCGAGGTACTGGCCAAGGTTTCTGACAACGACGAAGTCGACCTCAATGTAAGTCACGCTTCAAATTCAATCCTCCGTCCCACGGCTCAGCTTCCGCGGATTAACCTGCCGACCTTCAACGGATCTTTCGACCGCTGGGAAAGCTTCCGCAATCGTTTTAAATCAATGATTATCGATAATAAAACGTTATTAAATGTAGATCGGATGCATTATTTATGCTCGAGTTTATCGGGAGATGCAAGTAGCGCTCTCACCCACCTCGCGATCACCGACGCGAATTTTACTGTGGCATGAAATCTCATCTCGTCGCGTTATGAAAATAAACGTCGTTTAATTAACGGCCATCTGCAAACGTTATTTTCGTTTCCACAGATCGCGTCCGAAACCTTCAAAGACCTTCAGAATTTGCGCGACAAAGCAAACACCTCGGTTCAAGCGCTTAAAAACCTCGATCGTCCCGTCGACACTTGGAGCGATATCCTCGTTTTTTTGATTTCGCAAAAGCTCGATAAATCTTCCCGGAAAGCATGGGAATTACAGATGAGCGAAACGGTCGATTATCCCACCTATAACGAGTTGGATAAGTTTCTAGAATCGCGTATCCGCGCTTTCGAGGCGATCTCGCCTTCGAAATCCGAGAAAACCACCGACGGTTCGCAAAAGTCGCCGAAATCGAAATCGATCGCTTCCCATTCGACAACAGCTGCAAACCTTGCGTGCCCGATGTGCAAATCCGCGCACCTATTGTATCAATGTGCGTCGTTCTTAGCATATACTCCGTCGCAGCGATACGAGTATGTGAAAAAGGAAAACCGTTGTATTAACTGCTTCGGGCGTAATCATTCGCTAAAGGATTGTAAAAACGTGCGGTCCTGTAAAACTTGTCATAAGCGACATCACACCCTACTACATTTCACGGACGATGCAAAATCGCCCAGCGTAGAATCCGTTCCTACCGTCGCATCAAAAGACAGCGACAACGATAACGAGATCGCGTCTCATTTAATTTCGAAGACGATAATGCCGAAGTCAACCGTACTTTTAGCAACCGCTCGAGTGCGGGTTTACTCGCCACAAGGTCACTTTGTTTACGCCCGCGCTCTGCTCGACCAAGGTTCCGTTGCGACTTTAATCTTCGGAAATATCGTTCAACGGTTGCGTCTTGCAAAAATAAAACAAACTACACGTATTACCGGCATTGGAGACTCGCAATCGTTGTCGCATTCCGTCGCACGTATTCGCGTAACCCCATCGTTTGGCGACAAACCGGCCTACTCGACTACCTGCGTACGTAATTCAATCGCCTTCAAAGTACGCACCGAATCGCGCTCAATCGACGCTCCAATGGGCGCACATTTCTGACTTGACGTTGGCGGATAAGAATCCCATGAGCTCTGATCCGATCGATTTAATAATCGGAGCCGATTTGTACGGCATGCTTATTTTAGAAGGCGTCCGTAAAGGAGCCGATAACGAGCCAATCGCTCAGAACACGACACTCGGGTGGATAATTTCCGGACCGATTTCTTCCGCCCGATCCCTCCACCCTGATTCCGTTCATGCTAATCATGGAACAATCCTCGAAAGCCTTGATCTCGATCTTCGTAAATTTTGGGAGATCGAAGAAGTCCCTCACGAAAACCATTTAAGTCCCGAAGAGCGACAATGCGAAGAGCATTTTGCCGCCACTCACTCCCGCACGCCGAAGGGACGATACGTCGTGCGGTTACCGTTCAAAACCGGTCCCCCGATAGACATTGGTGAATCCCGCGCTACCGCGTTGTCAAGTTTATACCGCGCAGAACGTCGACTCCTTCGAGACCCGAGAAAAAATGATTAGATATAATCATATATAATTATATCTGGTATATATATAATTATATATGTTTTTATATAGGGTCATATCTAATTATACATGGTCACATGTGCAATCAGTGGTCCCACATACAACCAGATATAGCATTATATCTAATTGTATATAAATGTATGTGAAGCCAGATATAATGATATGTGAGTAGTGTATCCTACATATAACTAGATATAGTATTATATACAACTATATATACAGTCATATATAGCCAGATATATTAATGTGAATAATCTGGTCCTATATACAACCAGATATAGCACTATATCTAATTGTATATAAATTTATGTAAAGCCAGATATAATGAGATATGAGTAGTGTACCCTACATATAACTAGATATGGTACTATATATGTGTCCAGGGGCAGTTATCAAGACATTTCGTGAGACGCAAAGGTGGTTTTCAGGACTTTTGTTGGTTTTCAGGACTGTCCCGCAAAAATTTATATATCTAACAGCAGTTTTCAGGACGTCCCGAAAACTGCCTTTGGACATAAAAATAATTTGTCCTGAAATATACCTTTTGATATATGTTATGTATATATAAATTCCTTTTTAAAGTGGTACATTTCAGGACGTGTTAATAATGGTAAGGAATTCATATGTACCGAGTTATATATATCATAAATCACAATATATATTTCCAAACAAGGATCTCTAGTAACGATCCTGCTGAATTTAAGTTTTTATATATCTTTCTTATTTAATATACTTCTATGTAAAGCATTTAAGTCCTGAAAAATGCCTTTACATCAATTAAAATATTGAAAAATGTTATTATTTTTGCATCAATGTATATATATATTACAAATATTGGTAGTTTTATTAAAACTTTATCTTATACTACATTATTGTATATAATTCTATATTTCTTATAAATTCCTTCAGTATTACGTAATTAATTATATTTTTAGTCCCGAAAACTGCCTTTGAGTAAGCGGATAGAAAAAAAATTTTCAATATTTTATACATATATCTATATTCGTCCATACTTTATCTAAAATAAGTCGCCAGATCAGTCCCCAACTTTACCACTAAATAGAAATTTGCGTAAATCTTTTCTCTAAAATTTATAATTGAGAAGTATTTTTTTAGTTTTAATCTTACCTAAGTACAATTTTACAAATAATTCAAATATATACATCAAATATATTATAGCTTATGCAACACTTAATTTCAGATTGTAATAGTTTATAGACAATAAAATCATAGTATAATACAAATGTTTTTCACTTTACGTCTAATTATTTGATATTAAGCATAAAATTTAACAAATGCAATAAACTACAGATTGCTATAAACCAGCATTCTGTGAAAATTACAATAAAAAAATTAAATAAACCTTACTGTCACACAGTCTCAGTAATAAGTATATTTATATCTTGTATTTATTTTTATAAAAATTATTACTGCTTTACTGTGCGTAAATTCAACTGTATATAGTCAAGAGACACTTTCAAAATGTACTTTAAATACTAAAAATTTATTATATTGCTATAAAACCGTTACAAAATAATTTCGTTATAAAAACAATATATAAGCTTTAGACAATTATTTCTAAAAATTACAATTTATTTGCACAATTGACCGCTTCATGTTTATGCAGAGCATTTTGTCACAAAAAGCATTTCAGACATTGAGCAAATCTGCCATTACAACGTTCAGAACTAAAACTGTAACATCATGCTACTAAAAATTGTGACAAATGCTTCAATGTAGTAGAGAAGATCCTAAAATCTGTCTTCCCGTTCACAGTATACATACATTTCATATAATGCACATAATATTTCACATATTCACCATGTTTGAGTAGAGCATTTATATTTTACAAATATAACACATATTAACAATTAACATATGTTGATGTATTAATGACATATAATACGACTTAAACAATAACAAAATTAAATAATTTCGTAGAAAAAAGGTACATTTTAATCTAACTTTTCTATACAGTAATACAATTTAAGGAAAGAACATTCAGGTGTAAATTAATTATCACACAATCATTCACTTTCAATGAATTTGTAAACTACTTTAACAAAACGTGTGAATTATGTACGTAATATTCCCACAGAATCTCATGAATATACTATAAAACTTTTTCCAGATAAAGAAAGTATAAGACTTATACTTCTTACAACTGTCCGAGTAGCACTTCCACACAAAATATGATACTAAAAAGAAGACCCTTCTATATTTCCGATGCCTATTGCTAACATAATTTGCTGTCAATTCGATACCACGTTACGATACTCTGATAGCGAAGATACTTAAAGATATAATCTCGCTTAAAAGAGGCCCGTTTCATGTATATCGATGTCTACGAATTTCCGCAACATTGAGATTTATGACGTTTCACAATTAAAATCTCTTAATAATGAGCACATAAATGCAGGCATTTTTATTTATGCACTATTCAACACGCACAGTATTCACAGAAATAAACGTTACAAAATTTAACGTATGCACTTAGCGTTTACTGACACAACGTATCTGGGTCATGTTAAAGAATAGCACTATATAATACGCTTTAAATTTACATATAATTAAAATATGAGAAATATATATTTAGAAATTTTTAATTAGCGAGACAGACTGTTTCGTAGCCCGTGGTTAAGATCACAGTACACAGGTTATGTTTACGAATGCAATGCGTTACGTATTAGCATTAGGCCTATCGCACACGACATAATGCCGCATATGCATAGCTGATAGCATAATACTGTCTAGACCAATGAGCATACAGGGGTGTATTCTGTTTCATGCGTAACAAACATTATTTATCCTTATTGCTCGCCAAATATTAAACAAAGATAAATGCAAGAAACGTTCGTGAAGTTTAATGCATCCCTGGATGCTGATTGGTACAAACGGTCTTATGCTATGCATATGCAGCAATATTATATTGTGTGCGATAGGCCTAATGCTAGCACATAACGCATTGTATTCGTAAATATAACCTGTGACATTGTCCTTGGGCTAAGATACAGTCTGCTTGACTTATTGAAATTTTCTAAATATATTTTTCACAAAAATTTAATTATATGGAGGGGTTAAAGCCATAGTGGTGTGTCAATTTTTTTTACCACTTTTTTTCTTTTTCTTTCAACATTTCTGCATGTGTAGACTACATCTATGAACTCAACTCGACAGGTTAAAAAAAGTGACTTACACCACTATGGCTTTAACCCCTCCGTAAATTTAAAACGTAAATTTAAGTCATGTAGGCCGGTATTCATAGTCGATTCTTATATTTCAAACCGTCTTAAGTACAATCTTGACATGTCATAAGCCAATCACATTAGCTTAAGACGCTAATACGACTTTGTGGCCAGTATTCATAGTTGATTCTTATTTCAAGACCGTCTTCAGTAATGTTTTAAGACGCTAATGCGGCTCTGTGATTGGTTCATGACATCTTAAGATTGTACTTAAGACAGTTTCAAATATAAGACCGACTATGAATACCAACCGTAAATGTTTCATGTTAAAGAATAGCCCCACATGTTACATTTCAAATTTACTTATAATTAAATTTATGTGAAACGTGTCTAGAAAGTTTCAATGAGTGAAGTAGACTGTCTCATAACCTGTCGTCAAGATCGCAGGTTATGTTTACGAATGTAATGCATCGTGCTAGAATTAGGCCTATGAAGGCACGGACACATAGAAAAACTTAAGCAGTAAAACGTAGGCAGTAATCGAATCAGCCAATCACAGTTCAGAACTTAAGACATAACTTAAGCGTTAGCAAATACAAACTGTTGATTTCCTTACTGCCTACGTTTCACTGTTTAAGTTTTTCTATGTGTCCGGGCCTTTACACACGTCATAATATTGCTATATATGGTTAGCATAATACCGTCTAGACCAGTCCAAGGGTGTATTCCATTTCGCGCATGACATGACTTAAGGCCATCACACACAAAATGCATAACGTTGCATAAGCATAGCATAAGACCGCTGGACCAATAAGCATCTTATGTAAATTAGTATGGCGACTTTATGCTGGATGTTCATTGGTCCAGCGGTCTTATGCTATGCTCATGTTACGTTATGCATTTTGTGTGTTATAGCCTTTAATTTATTCTTGTTGCTCGCCAAATGTTAAACAAGGATAAATATCATGCGTGAAACGTAATGCACCTCTGAATGCTGATTGGTATAAACGATCTTATGCTATGCATATGCAGCAAAATTATATTATGTGCGATAGGCCTAACGCATTGCATTTGTAAATATAACCTGTGACCTTGACCGTGGGCTAAGATACAGTCAGCTTAAATTATTGAAATTTTATAAATATATTTTTCACAAAAATTTAATTATATGTAAAGTTAAAACGTAAATTTAAATGATGTAATGCTATACTTTAACATAAAACATCTACGTTGTGTCAGAGAACGTTAAGATATACATTGAGTGCTGTAAAGTTTATTTCTGTGAAAACTATACGTGTTAAACGAAGCGCATAAAAGAAAATGCTTCGCATTCATGTGCTCGCTATTAAAATGTTACGGATGTGAGATGCCTTGGAATTTACAGTTGCGGTGTAACCGGGCACGGGAAGCTACGCGTGATACGACTCATTCATTTAATCTTCCGAAAATCTTGAAAATTCGTGAAACACGGTCGCCACTCGATTTTACCCGTTAAACCGAGAAAGGTAAGTATACTACTAACCGTATCTGTCGACTAATTCCCCTTTTTCTTTGTTTCAGGTGTTCCGGACTGCTGCTGGCCGCTCGGCGTATCGTCTCACGTGGATGGACCTCCTTCGTAGAAGCCGCTTACTACCAACGATGCTCAGGACCACTGGATCGTCACGGATGAAACATCAGCAGGATCGTCGCAGAATCTCAGGTAAGTCTCGTATACCGTATACGTATAACGTAATTAATGTGCATTTACTCGCACTTAATTTTTTCAGGAACGGTGATCTCGCATGTATCTACCGCTTAGAAGGTGACTCAGGACAGGTCACAGGATATCGTCGAATGATTTCAGACACTGAGGATATCACTTTTGTATAACAATATATTTATTCAATAAATGTAGAATAAATAGTCATTCAGTTCGATCAACGATGATTTACAGTCACTCGTGGTGTATCACCGCTATCGTATATCACAATGTTCGTATGTCGCGTGTAAATTGACAATAATTCGAATAATCACGAAATTCCGTCCGCAACATGGGTGTCACCGGTCGTTGTGAGAATATAACGTATTCTCCCGCGTGATTGTCCTTTGTTTCGTACACGGATGTGAATGTTCGCACTATTCGTTACAAGTCGCACGCACTTATCAACGATACGTGATATTTCCGGATATCGCTCCGTACGCGGGTCTCGCCGGTTGTATAGAGATTCTATGTTTCGAGAACGTTCGCGAATACTTGACAGTTTCGTGTAGTAAGTTGTCTTTAGAGATCTCCCGGACGGCTGACCTTATTACGCTTATATCGCGCACAATGGTTGAGTATCGCGAAAAATATTTAATTCGCGAACTCGCGGATATCGCTCCGTAGGCGGGCCTCGTCGGTTGTAATGAGAGACTACGAAATTACGGCTATGTGTCAAACTATGTTACCGCTCCTAGCTCTCCCGATCGACTGCTCTCGAGCGCTCGCTCGCTACATCGCACATCCCCATCCTACGCAGTACCCCCACTCTTGTTTGTCTCGAGTAATGATGACGTCATATCGCCTGATCGTTGCTACGCAGGAAATCGATAAGTTCGGTAAACACGTCGGAATTTCACACGACTGTCTCTTATATCCTCGCAAATGCTGGAAACTATCTTCGAATATATATATTTGAAGATTTACATATGACATGTAACACAATTATGTATGATTTCACAGGTACAACGTAATTTCGCTATTTAGGGATGTACAACGATCGCTCTTTAATACAGATGATCCTTATTAACTAATATCACGGGAAATGACGCGTTTTCCCGGTGATGATGCTCGAACCGGAAGTTAGCCTTTGAATGATGCGGCTTCAACGGGAACGCTATATTAACGCTATTTAAGATCTAATAGGAACGTTCGAAGTCTTTATTTCTCAAAATACATCTTGAACAATGATCTAGCCACTCGAATGTCGGATTCGAGCGGGACCTTGACGGATGCTCTCGCTAGGGTCTCGCGATCACCCCTATATAGGTGTTTTCCTCGTGGATGATCCCCAGGTCGACTTTCTTGTTCAGGGTTCGGAGAACGACGGGAGTCGGTCCGCTGGGTTCCTAGGGACTCAATTAGTCGATCCCCGTTGTTTGTTCCTGAAGAAGATGTCTGAACCGGAAGTTGGCTATGTCCCGGTCGGATCAGGGTGAAACTCGGTATATGTGCTATTTGGGACCCTAATAGGCCATCGCCGTTGGCCGTTTGTCCGTACGACGTCTGAACAAGAATCTAGCTATTGGCCGATCGAAATTTTAATTGACCCTTATCAACGTCTTAATTGACGTCCAAAGAACGCGTTGGTATCTTTTATTTCACCGGATCGTATCTACAGAGTATTTTCCCTGTACACGGAACGCACTTGGTCGTGAGCGCGATCAAGATATACGCTGAGACTATTTTAACGCTGAATCACGGGTTTTTCCCCTCTTATGTACGCTTGCGCGCTGTTCGTCTATCATCGAACGTAAATCTAAATAAAAGAAAGCTACTTGCATGGGGAAAACCAAAAGAAAACTCCAAATTGTATAATTCGGTGTCGGACACGGTGGTCGGCACCAAACCAATCTACTATACGCCACGCTTGGCGTGTCAGACGCTATGTCTAATGTCGATAGATATATATATCCTATTTATATCCTTAGCTCTTATGGACGTTCGCATTATCGAAACGTCACAAAACGCAACTTTATATTAATTCGCTTACTATCTAACCGTATCTATTGAACGAGGCGTAAATTTATGAAACGGATAAACAAAAATAAATATACGGGTATTATACCCTTTTGGAAAACAAAACAAAACGAAAATATCGCGAGGAAATGTATGGTGAGCTACTTGGAGACTTACTCGGTCTCACCTTCCTCCGGCCTGATCTCCGGCGGCACCGCTGCAGCCTCATCCGGCTGCAGCGGCAGTACGCAGAAATCGATGTATATGAAACAAGCCTTTTTTTAAGCGAGATTTTATTGTCAAATGTCTTCGCTATCAAAGTCTCGACGTGGCATCAAATTGTCAACAAGTTGGCCACATGTTTCGGAAATAAGAAGGTCTTTTAACTGCTCAGCGCAGATGCCTTTCCTTTTATGCTCTTTGCTCATTACGCACAGTATTTACGGAAATAAACTACATCACTTAATGGTACTTAAGAGTTCACTGGCACAACGTAGATGTTTTATGTTAAAGGATAGCACCACATTGCACATGTTACATTTCAAATTTACATATAATTAAAATATGAAACATGTCCAAAAAGTTTCAATATGTAAAGCAGCAGTCTCGTAGCCCGTAGTCAAAATCAGGTTATGTTTACGAATTTAATGCGTCAAGGTCGATCTACAATGAGGTTTTAAGCAGGTTTTGAGGGCAGTAGCAGTAAGTCGTAAAAAAGAAAACGGTTTTTCCGATGTGGTAGGTCGTAGCAGTAGATGTAAGTGAAATAAACCAAATCCAATCCCTTACGAACTACTGCTACGAGCTACTACACCGGAACCGTTCTTTGCTACAACTTATTACCGAAAAAACTTTACAATTTTCTTACGACCTACTGCTACTGCGCTTAAAACCTGCTTAAAACCTTATTGTAGACTTAGCTTAAAACCTGCTTAAAACCTTATTGTAGCTTTGTGTGCTAGCATGATGCCTATCACACACAACATAATATTTCTGCATATGCATAGGTCGGTATTCATAGTCGGATCTTATATTTAAGACCGTCTTAAGTACTATATCTTAAGATGTCATGATCCAATCACAGGCCGGTATTCATAAGGCCGGTATTTATAGTCGGATCTTATTTTACGACCGTCTTAAGTAATGTCTTAAGACGCTAATACAACTCTGTAATTGGTTCATGACATCTTAAGATTGCACTTAAAACGGTCTTAAATATAAGATACCGGCCCAGAAGTGCGATTCTGTAACTCTTATGTGCATAACGAGTTACAGAATCGCACCCCTGGGGTATTCACTAATGACACGCTTTAATCATTAGGTCTGTTCTCTGTTGCTGCACTGCTTAATTAGTGCACACTGGTGTAGTAGATTAGAGTGAAAGAAAATATACTTGTCTCACTCTAACTTATTGCACTAATTCAGCAGTGCAGCAACAAAGAACAGACCTCTTGTTGTTCGCCAAATATTAAACAAGGATAAATGATGCATCATGAGTGAAATATAATGCATTCCTTGATGTACATTGGTCTAAATGGTCTTATACAATGATGTATATATATAGACCATGCATTCCGATGCTTTTGCGATGGAAAGGGTAAAGCCGAAAGTTGGCAGTTTAAGATAGAGTGAGATAGTTGATTTGCCCCTAGTGCTTTCTCACTTTCTTTTTTTTTTAGTATACATTTCCTCTTTTTTTTTCTCACGAATACTGGCGACTTTTCGGGAAACTGTCGTGTAACCCTATTGACAATCGCTTCTATTTGTTCGTGTTACTCAAAAACTTAAAAAAATTTGCATTTAAAACAACATAAATATGTATTCGGGAGAGCATTAGAAAGAGAGAAAGCAAAGATTTTAAGGCCGATATTCATAATCGAATCTTATATTTAAGATCGTCTTAAGTACAATCTTAAGATGTCCAAAGCCAATCACAGAGCCGTATTAGCATTTTAATATCTATGACTTTAAAACATTACTTAATTAAGACGATATTGAAATAAGATCCGACTATGAATACCGGCCTAAGTGCAAAAAGTGCAAGCAACACAGACTTTATGTTACTTCCTTATTTATACAATGGGTGCATTCAGAACTAAAACCGCTCACTGAGCGCTCAGTGAGCTCTTTCATCTGATTGCGATATTCCCTTAGATCTAAAAATTTACGCCTATCAGATGCAAGAGCTCACTGAGCGCTCAACGAGCGGTTGCGCTCCTGGATGCCCCGACTGAATGCATCCAGTGGGTACATCCAGGAGCACGACCGTTCACTGAGCTATTGGGAGCATTCAGGAGCGCAACCGCTCACTGAGCGCTTAGTGAGCTCTTGCATCTGATAGGTTTTTTAGATCTAAAGGAATATCCCAATCAGATGCAAGAGCTCACTAAGCGCTCAGTGAGCGGTTGCGCTCCTGAATGCCCCCGCTAAGTAGCAACAGAATGTGATTGGTTCTTACTTTTGGATCCAACCAATTATATTTAATTGCTACTTAGAAGCTCAGAGAGCGGTCGTGCTCCTGGATGCACCCAATTTAACTGTTTACTTGTTACATTTTGTACATATGTAAAGCCTTGTGCCCACGACCAAAAACTTGGTCCGAGATCTCGGACGAAGAAAGAATTAACCAATCGCATTGGTCAATTGGCCAAATTGTTTAAATACGATTGGTTAATGTTTTCTTCGTCCGAGTTCTCGGAACAAGTTCTTGGATCGTGGACACAAGGCTTAACGTATGTTAGGGTCTAAGCGGGGCACATATTATGAAACTTTTTGGAATGGATTCCGATCGCTATTATTTTTTTTCTCTAGAAAACAAAAGAAATCTAAGACAAAATAACTAAAAAATTTCGATCGAAATTCATTCCGAATCCGAAAAGTTCCATAAATGAGCTTTGTTCTTCTTCAAAGAACTTTCTGTATCTGATGCACAGTTACAATAAGTTAGAGTGAGACAAATATATTTTGTTTTACTCTAATTTATCACACCAATGTGCACCAGTTCAGGAAGTTCTTCAAAAAAGAACAAACATGTATAGACAATAACCTAAGAAAACTTTGACATTACGCTAGGTTGGAAAATCTGTCATCGTATTATGTATATTTACATACATAATACGATGACAGATTATCTAAAAGACGCTTTGTGTAAAAGCAATAATAAAGCATTGAAATGGAATGACAGCGTGAGGTTAGAAAATATATCGCATCAATCGATTTCATACTAGAGGTTTTTGGAATACAATACGTAATTTTATATATAGATTTTTAGGTGTGATTTCTACTTGATGCTTAATCACAATATTACACATCAAACAGAAATCAGACCTATCAAATCTATACATATATAAAAATACATATTATATTTTAATAACCTATGGCATGAAATCGATTGATGTGACATGTTTTCTAACGTCACGCTGTTACTTCATTTCAATGCCTTATTATTGCTTTTAAACAGTGTTTTTTTTAACAAAGTGGTGTTGAATGAACGTATTTTAGTAAAAACATAAGGTAAGTTACATATATTAGTAATTTATAGCAAAATTATTCCTCTTCTTACATAATAAGATACATTACTGTTATTTACAAGTGTTACTTACTGCATTTAATCCTTATTAATAATCTAAGATTGCACATTAGTAATAGCAATGTTCTTAGCAATGCGCAATGTTCCAATAATTAATTAGCCTTCTTCACTTTTAGTCGTACTATGATTTTCATATTACTCCGACAAATGGCAAATCACTGTGTATACGCAATACATAGCAATACTGTAAAAAAAGCATGCAATTAGACAGTTTAAAACTCTAACTTTTAATCTTAACATTATTTGATGTTTATTAAACTGTAATGAGGTATGTTTATTAGTGATATGTACTAGTGTTGCTAACATTTCTACCATAATTACCCTGTGTGTGAAATTCTAATGTATAATGCTTTTAATTTAGATCATTAAATGTCAATTGTATTTTTACAGAAGTTGAGAGCAAAATATCCTGTGCATCTGTGATAGCAAAGAAGGTCTTTAGCTGTTATCAAACGTCAAGAAAAAATCCATTAACAAAACATGAGATTCTGTTGAGCGAGAATTCAATATTAATGTCTCCGCCTTCAGAATCTTGTGAAATGTTATGGAATTATCATCAATTCCGTGATTAATTTAGTTGCTTTGTGTACTGGAAAATTTATGTACTTATAGTCTTAACACATATTTGCAGGATGCATAAATAATTTATATTCCTAGCCAGCTAATGTGTGTGTGTGTATGTTTGAGCGGGCTCGCGCGCACGCGCAAGCATAAATATGAAAAAATAGTTATTACAGATAGAATTCATAATATTGGCTTACCTTACCACAAAATGTTGTTTACATAATTGTAAGTTATTTTCATGTAATAGTAATTAGTTAGTTATTCATGTACGTAAACAATGAATCATTGTACCCATGAATCATCGTTATACAATTTGATGTATTTTTTTACAAGAAATGAATATAGATAAGAGACTAATTACGGATTGATGAAACTATGAGTACTAGTTATAGTGATCATAGTTCTTTATTTTTATACAAATAGTTTCATCAATCTGTAATTATTAATCAATCTTTATTTATTCTCTGTAAAAAAAGTACTAGAAACTATCAAATTGTTTACGATGGTTTATATATATGATTTTATATATACATATATAAAACTAATTACTATCTCAATATAAAAATATAAATAATTTACAACCATGTATATCAGTTTAAACACAGTAGATTCAAGCTTTATTCGCTTGAAAATTAAAATAACGCGCGCGCTAATTTGCGATTATAATATTTAATTTAAAAAAGATAAATCGTTCATTAATCGACACGATTATAAAAGTAAAGAACATTGATTTATGCATAGTCAACTTTGGAGATAAACAACCACTAAACTGCCATGTATGTATATGTACTGGAATAAGTGCCGTACTAATATTTTGGCTGTTGCCGAGTGGGAGGTGTGTTTGGGTGCATTTCTTTTCTAGTACTACCGGTCAATTTATTTACTGGTCAATTGCATAAATATGACGGATATAAATGATTTATATCATGCGTCTCTATTCATGCAATTGATTAATTGAGTAGTACCAGAAAGAGAGAACCGACACCCAAACTCACCTCTCTCTCGGCAACAGCCAGAACAATAGATCAATTATTCCAGTATGTACAGAGTTGTGTGAACAACATTAGAGTATTTGAATTAATATAGATAAGTAAATTAATAAAATAAATACATACGTTGTACACAAATTATATTTTACAAATATAATGTAACATTATAATTCCTTTAGTTATCTCATCTAGTTTTACAAAAACTGAATGTAACACTTATTTTACTTTGTCGCAAATAATAACTATATACCTTGTTTATCTGTGAAATAAAATACGTTAGAATGTTAATATGTTAGACATATTGAACTGTAACAATAGTATATCTCTGTAATAATAGTGTATCTCTTATGCGTAGAAATTAAACATTGTATTTTATAATTATAAATATAAACATAAGACTATACATATATATAAATTTGTTATGTATTATCATAAAACTCTATATTTCAATTGATGAGTGATAGATGATTAATAGAAAAAAAAATTCTCTTTGGTTCTCTTCTTAAATAATAAAATAATAGTAATAATTGCAGTAGCAACACCATTGACAAAACTCTCATCTGTGAATAAATTTCGATATGCGAATCATTAATATTTTAACAACAAAATCACCTTCAGACTAGACATTTTGTATACTACACAAAAATCATAAATATGAAAAAGCAATGTGTGTTTACAAAGTTAGAATATATAAATATATATAACTATAAGAGTAAATATCATTTATATATCACTATTTTTCTAGAGTATTTGTCCAACGTTCATTATATGTTATATAATAAACTTTTCATAGCCTGATATTTTTTTTAAAATAGCCATATTATCAATTAGAGCAAATAAAAATTCAATCTTTAATCTTCCATCGAAGCTAAAATAAAAAATGCTTATTATACGTACTTATAATAAAAAATAAACTTTTACGTTTTATAAAAAAAAATAATCTAAAAAAAACAATTTCAGTTTTAAATATTTAAAATATTGTTGAATAAATGCTTATGCATTTTTATCTGTGTTTAATTTTGCCACTTACATAGTTATGTATCCATGTTTTAATTTGAGGAACAGATCGATTGTTTAAGCACTTATTTTTTCCTTTACGTGGGAAATTTTGTTGTTTGATGGCAGCTGTGAAATGTCAATTTCCTTTTGAAATTCTTTGAATATTGTGTTGCGTTCTTCTTCCGTCCAATGTCTTCTTTTTGTTACACCAAATGGAGATGCTACAAAATAAATCAAATATCATTAAAATTAATAATACTTCTTGCGCGATAATTTAAATAAAGTATTACAAACAATAATTCACTCGAATTTAACTTAAATTTCCATTTAGTTATACTTATAAGATTACTTCAAAGCCATTTTTAAGGTATTGAAACTTTAATTTATCAATAAAGTAATAAGTCATAATTATATACAATTCGCTACTTTAACTAACTTTCCTTCGTTCATACACGTACTATTTCCACATACATATTAGTCGCTTATGCCTTTCAATACTCAAAATAACTGCTATATTTTTCAATTTTTTTTGTTTATAACTTTTTAACGAACAATAACCGTTGGCTAAAACCTTCTGAAGGTCACTCAGGATGGTGACCTTGGACAACATATGTCAAGGTCAAGGTCATCGGTGAGGTTTGACCTAATATGCATATTTACCAACAATACTAAATAATATTAAGGAAATACACTCTTATCCTATTTTGACAAAATAAAAACTATAAATTAAAAATGAAAATAAACTTACTACTGCGACGTTTCTTCATCTTTGGAGAATAATCTTCATCTGACTCATTGTTATTCACAATTGCACAACTTTGACGCGTAACTTTCTTTCTGTTTAAAGACCTTTGTTGCCTGTCTGTTATACAAGTTTCAGGGCTTCCAGATTGTACTGAGGAAGGTTTATTTGAATTTATCATGCATGTTTCAGACTCGTTTCCTGATTCTTCACTTGAGGAGGTATCTTTACTTGTACCTTGTATCGCCTCGCCTATTATTCATAATACAATATTATAATAATTATTAAATAAATATGAGGAACGTTTAATAAGTAATGCAACACATTTCTTCTCATTTAAGGTTTATTTTATTGCAGTTTTAAATACGTCATACTTTTCCTCAATTCTTTGGCTACAAAAATCTATTTTTCAACATAGTCTTTATTCAATTCTATGGCCTTACGCCACTTTGATATGAGAGCCTGTGTAACCTTGCTGTACCACTCAGCGAATATGCTTCTCAGCCACTATCTTATTTTAGCTATGACTTCCTTGTCATTGCCATATCTCTTCCTGTAGATTGAATCTTTTAGAGATGACCAAAGAGATGAAAGTCAGAAGGTGCACGATCCAGGCTGTAGATGAAGAATGATAGTCCACCCTACAGCCCGGATCTTCCACTTTTTATATCTTTTGTCCTCTGAAAGATGCAATCCGCAAGAAGAGATATGATAAAGACAAGGAAGTCATAACCCACGTAAGAAAGTTACTGATTGTGAGAGGCAGACCTGCAGAGTGGTACCGCAAGGTTTTTATATCTGAGTGGCGTAAGGGCCACAGAAGTGAATAGAAACTATATTGAAAAATAGATTTTTGTAGTCAAAGAAATGGAGAAAAATATATGTATTTAAAACTGCAATAAAACAAACCTTAAATAAGAAATGTGTAAATGCATATAGAATAATAAAACGAGATACATGTGTATACCTGAATCATTACTATTGGACTCTTGTAACGTATCTTCACCTAATGCTGCTTCAAGAAACTTTGTCATGCGAATGATCTCCACTGCTGGTATTGACTGCCGATAATGACGTTTGTGAATCTTTTCGTGGTGTCCCATAAAGTTCGCCAAATCATCCACTTCATTTTCAGATAAATTTAACGTAATGCACGTTGTAGCAATATGCTTACGTAATTCGGTTCCCCTTAATGAACGTGGTATCTGTGCACCACATTTTTTAGAGAAATTTCGCATAAGGACACATGCCCTTAAATATTTGAAATAGTATTTACTGGCACTAGGCATGCCGAATACATATTCATTCTTTTCAGGAACATTTGCATCCTTTCGATGTTTCAAAATTAGTTCAATACACTGAACTAATTCTGTATCTAAAATTACAGGCACTGTGCGTCCTAATTTCCCACGAATTAAGAATCTCACATATTTATCAGCAATCTGTGTAAGAAAGTTATAAAAAATTATTTTCTTAAATTACATACAAAGTTCCCCACAAGATTTTTATGGAAATTGGATTTTGGTGAAATTTGCTAAAACTTCGGAAATAAATAGATGTAATTGAAAGCCACAATAAGCAAGATTCACAATAATCGACCGTTTAGGCGCTATCAACTTTCAAAAGTCAAAATAAGGTGTTATCTCAGTACTATATTGTGGAACAGTGGATTACAATGTATTGTTCTGCAAAACCATACAACTTATTTATTTATTAATACAAAAATGTCTATTGATGTAAAAATATATGTACATGCATGTATACATATTGTATATACATACACATGTACATATTTTTCACATTAATACATATTTTGTATTAATAAAAAGAATAAGTTGTGTGGTTCTGCAGAATAATACATTGTAATCAACTGTTCCACAATATAGTACTAACATAACACCTTATTTTGACTTTTGGAAGCTGATAGCGCCTAAACAGTCGCTTATTGTGAGTCTTGCCCATTGTGATTTTCAAATACATCTATTTTCGAAGTTTCAACCAATTTCACAAAAATTCCATTTTTTATAAGAACTATATGCGGGGTTCTTTTGATTACACAACAGAAAAAGTATTTTATACCTGTTGTAATTTTGTACCTAACGATTTATATAAATCTAAACAAGTTTCTCTTGTTATGCCTTCACGAGTATGAAAATCTTGTATCTTAACACGTTCAATTTCTCCTGCTCTTCTCCTATTGAAAAGTTGTGTGGATGTAAGTGTAACTTTCGCAAGTTCTTGCCATGTTTTGTACGTGAATTCCTTTTGAAGCTTTGTACACAATAATCTTCTTTCACTCTTTAGATATGAGTGTAGCATTTTTATATCCTCTGTAGATGGAAGCGTAACTTTTTTATGTCTTTTATATTGTGTCATGTTTTCTTCTACTATTTTGTTTATAGATGTTCCATAATCTTCTTGTACTATTTTTAAAAAATTTTCTGTGTTCTCTTGCTTTTTTACATTCTTTGTCTTTATGCATTCCATTGTTAATAATTTACCAATGTCTTTTAAGTATGTTCCAATATTTGATGCAACTGTTGGTGCACCATATTTTTTATTAATATAATCAAAACCAGCTACTTTATTTACTGCTTTAAGACAATCGTCGTATATTGAAGGATCGTATATATCAGAAAACTCTGTTATGTTAGGGTTATACTCTTTTACTGCGATAAGAAACCGTCCTAATAATCGAAGTTTAGCACGTATCATATCTTGTTGATGCTGATGACTGTACTTGATACATTGTTTGTTCGCATATGTTATTAGTAATTTATCGTATCTAATACATCGTGTAACATCATCCTCTCTCAAAACTGGGAATAAGAATTTTCTTACTGTCTCACTTGCACACTCATGGATCCTTCCCATTACAGCACGTCCCAAAATTTGTACATTTCTGCCTCTGGATACATTTGCACATTGTTTAAAATGATGCCTAATATTATTTTTAGTGAACCATCCTTTACATTTTGCACAACACGTAAAGTCTTGGACTGTTTTACGACTATTCTTAGCAGGCCTTCGACAAACAACTAACTCCCCTGTATTTACAGAAGGATCTGTATTGTATATGTAATTTCCTTTCCTCCTGATGGTTTCTATAATTTTTTTTCTTTCTAAATTGCCTAAAATAAAAATAATATTAAGTAATGCATATTAATACTAATAAAACACATTATAATACGTATATAGGGTCACATTATAATACGTATATAGTGTCATTTTAAAAGATCCACACAAATATCTCAAAACCCGTAAGTTTTAAAAGAAAACGTCTAAGGCAAAAGTTGTTTGATTCTAAGTGGAAAAGAAAATAGGAATATTAGTTCGACCTTGAGTGGCGTTGTTAAGGTCATGTTATCACTTTACACTTTACCTTGATACTTTTATACATAGAATAATGACTTTACCTTGATACTTTTATACATTGAATAACGACACTAATTTTTACATTTGCAATTTTGTAAAATTGAATGTATTTACAAAATGCAGTCACATTGAATTTTTAAATTAAAAGTTCTATTTTTTATTGCATATTCTTGTAGCCCTTGTCGAGACGTTTTCAAAACACAATAATAAAGTTTTCTTTTGTTAAGAATTTTCTGATATTTTAAATTTTTTATGATATTTCTAATATAAATATTTCATAAAATATTCACTTTACGGTGACTTTACCTTGATACTTTTATACATAGAATAAAAAAAAGAGAATAATAATATTAATTTTTACATCTAAAATTTTGTAAAATTAAATGCGTTTACAAAATACAATCAAATTTCTATTTTTTTTCTTTTTTTATAATACAACAGTCAATTTCTTTCATAATTCTACGTATAACAATATCAAGGTAAAGTCATCAAAAAGTGAATACATGTTTCATATTTTATATTAAAAATATCATGAAAAAAATATCAGGAAATTCTCACCAAGAGAGCTTTATTGTAGTTTTAAAAACGTCTCGACATGACCTACAATATGCACTAAAAAATAGGGGTTATAATTTTAAAAAATTCAATGCAACCTTGATATGACCTTGATGATGCCACCCAAAGTCTAACTAATATTCCTGTCTTCTTTCCCCCTTAGAACAACAAACAACTTTTGCTTAAAAAGTTTCCTTCTATAACTTACGTGTTTTGAGATATTTGTGTAGATCTTTTAAAATGGGACACCCTGTATTTACAAAAATTATTAATATTTATATAAATATACAATAAAATTTTATAAAATTAAAAATATGATTACCTTTTGGTAATAATAAAAATTTTTTTACATCAGGTTCTAATTTATGCACATTTTCTAAATGACGTGCAATTTTACTTTGAAATTTTTTGCAATAGTAACAAAAATTCTTTTTTTGAAGTCCCTTAGGTTGAGAGAATGGAATACACAAATTGTCTTCTTTAATACCAAATGTATTTACAGACGAAATGTCTATCAATGAATCCGAAGAATTTTTATCATTATTTATAGAGAAGTTATTGTGGATGCTTTCATGTTCTGAATTTTCTGTTTCAACTGTAATTTCCGATGTTGAAGGTAGATATTCGGAAGTATTTGTTGTGTTTGTAGAAGCAATATTGTTAATAGTATTATCATTATCACAAGATAATGTTATATTATTATCACCATCATTGGAATACATAGAATTTTTAGCATTAGTAACATCATCATCCAATATACTAGAGTTATTGAACTCGTCAAAGGAAAATATCATGACATCATTAAGAACAACACCTGTTACAGAAGTTATTGGCACTGCCATTGTCAGAAAATGTCACATTCTTACAAGAATCAATATTTATCAAATTATTGGTACTAATATCAGTACCATTAATATCAGCACCATTAATATCAGGACCATTAATATCAGCACCATTAATTTCAGCACCATTAGTATCAGCAGCATTAATATCAGTACCATTAATATCAGTATCATTAACATCAGTATCATTAACATCAGTATTAATATTACTGTTAACAGTTTTACAGCCATTGCCATCACCATCTACCGTTTTATAACTATTGCTGTTATTACAGGTAAATGTTACATTAAGATTTACAGTCTTTACTGTACTAGGCTTATCACAGTTATTGGAAAATATCATAGCATTATCAGAATCAGCATGTCTCATAGGATCGCTGACATTACTTTCATCATTTATTGTATCGTGGTCATATTCATTATCACAAGGAAATATCATGTCATCAGTATCATTCATAGAATTGTCGGCATTAACAGCACTATCTACTGTGCTGTGACCTTTGCTATTATCGCAGGAAAATGCCATATTATTATTAGAATCATTACTATTCATGGAATTATTGGAATTAATATCATAATCAATCGTTTTATGACTATTGTCGTTATCACGGGAAAATGTTACGTTAAGATGCACAGTATTTACTCTACTATTTTTGTCACTGTCATTGGAAAAAATCGTGGCATTTTCAGAATCAGTATGTATCATAGGATTATTAGTGTTACTTTCACCGTTCACTGTATCGTGGCTAAGTTCATTATCAAGAGAAGATATCACATTATTGTCCAAATCAATGCTGTTACTCAAACTGTTGGTATTGATATGCTTATTACTACAATCCATATTAGTAGCGCAAATATCTCGCTGTGGTACTTCGACTGTTGTTACTGCAAGAAATAAGAACACATGCAAATCTGTTACGTGCAATTATAACCTTAATACAAATACTTACTATTATTAACACTCGCCACTAGTTTTACATTTTCCAAAACAATGCATGGTTTATTTGTATTTAAGTTCTTAGCAATTGCAGAAAGATGGTCTCTACTTTCTGTAAAAATAGAATATTCAATTTTAATTATTTCGATATAGCCAACATAAAGTTAACGCATTTTTGTGAAAATTTAACAAAAATATAAATTACAGAAGCGGTGCAAGCGCAAAATTTTTATTTATTTTAATTTTTATTTGTTACTTATTTTTTATTACATCGGTGTTAACCTATTTATACATAATATACCATTGTGACGAAAATATTTTAGATTATTTTTAATAAATATAAATGAGATTACTTACCATTTTGTGCGATTGCACGTAAAATACATTTTTCTATATGATTTCTATCACATTTACGTTTATTTTGTCTAAATTTTTTGCTTTTACGTGATATTTATGGTGATTACACACAAGTAACACATATTTTTCCCATTTTACACAAAATATGGTCCAGCTAAAAACGTACAAATAAAATTAAATGAGTCTAACGAAGCAATCATCAGGTTTTAGTAGGCTTCAAATACTGAAATAGTTGAATCACGTGATACGTTAACAAACGGTTGGTTCTTGCAGAAAAGATTGAAGCGGAACGGAACGCACAGAACTAAGGCTGAAATCCTATGGTGCGGAATGGAAGTGCGGAGTAGAGAATGCGTCATAAGGTCTGTTCGTTTTCGCTGCACTTCTGAACTAGTGCAATAAGTTAGAATGAGACAAATATATTTTCTTTCATTCTAACTTAAGCCAGCGGCACACGGTGCTATTTTATCTGCTGGATTACTAGCTGGATTTGCGTGCTTGCTACCTTGTGGGCAACATTGCTGGCAGTGCTGCTGACCGTGTTGCTGGCTTGGCGTCAGACAATGCAGGCTTTCGTACTGGCTTTCGTACTGGCATCCAGTAAATAAATATGGAACTGGCCATTATTACGGCTGTACAAAAAAGTCAAAAAAAGGCAATTGCCTTATTTCTAATTATTGATCAATTACGACGGAACCAACGTCACCGACGTTTGTGGAGTCGACAATGGTTGCAGCGACGCGATATAACTTCTTTCACATAACCTTAACCTCAGACTGTGTCTTGATTGGCTCTCGCAATGAGCCAGCACAGGACTATGCAAGAAAAATAGCACCTGTTCTATCACAGAAATCTAGCAGATCAGTCAGCAGCGTGACCAGCAGACATACAATTTTCTAGCCTAGCAGACAGCAAGAGTGCCAGCACAGGCGCACGCAAGTAATCCAGCAGACAAAATAGCACCGTGTGCCGCTGGCTTTATTGCACTAGTTCAGAGTGCAGCGAAAACGAACAGACCTATAGACACAGCCAATCAGAGCTATGCCGCAGTGTTTACTATAGCTCTGATTGGCTGTGTCTATGACGCATTCTTTATTCCGCACTTCCATTCCACACCATGGGATTTCAGCCTATGATTATCCGATCCTGCAGCCGTATAACTTACCGACGGAAATTTGATTTTCGCACAGCTGCCATTTATTATTGGATTTATAGAATTAAAAATCCTTTTCCAGGAATAAAGTATACACGCAAACGGACACGAAACTTGTCAACTTTACGTTGAGAAAAAAAAAATTTTTTTATATAAGAAATATAATCTTAGGATCTTATAAGCTAATCACAGAACCGTATTAGCATTTTAAGCTTTGTGTTCTTTTTCGAAGAACTTCCTGAATTAACTGATGCACACTAGTATAAGTTAGAGTGAGACAAATATATTTTGTTTCACTCTAACTTATCGCACCAATGTGCACCAGTTCAGAAAGTTCTTTGAAAAAGAACAAACATGTATTGACAATAACCTAAGAAAACTTTGACATTAAGTTAGGTTAGAAAATATCTGTCATCGTATTATGTATATTTACATACATAATACGATGACAGATTATCTAAAAGACGCTTTGTGTAAAAGCAATAATAAAGCATTGAAATGGAATGACAGCGTGAGGTTAGAAAATATGTCGCTTCAATCGAGTTCATACTAAAGGTTAATTATAGGAATACGTATTTTTATAAATAGATTTGTAGGTGTGATTTCTGCTTGACGCTTAATCACTATATTACACATCAAGCAGAAATCAGACCTATTAAATCTATATATAAAAATACGTATTATATTTCAATAAGCATGAAATTGATAACCTCTAGCATGAAATCTATTAATATGACATATTTTCTAACCTTACGCTGTCACTATTTTAATGCCTTATTATTGCTTTTAAACAGTGTTTTTTAAACAAAGTGGTGTTGAATAAGCGTACTTTATTCAAAACATAAGGTAAGTTACATATATTAATAATTTAAAGCAAAATTTTTCTTTTTTTTACATAATAAGATACATTAGTTATTTGGAAGTGTTACTTACTGCATTTAATACTTATTAATAATCTAAGATTGCACATTAGTAATAGCAATGCTCTTAGCAATGCGCAATGTTCCAATAATTAATTAGCTTTCTTTATTTTTAATCGTACAATGATTATTATATTATTCCGACAAATGGCAAATCACTGTTTATATGCAATACATAGCAATACTGTAAAAAAAACATGCAATTACACAATGTAAGACTCTAATTTATAATTTTAACATTATTTGATGTTCACTAAATTGTAATAAGTTATGTTTATTAGTAATATGTAGATACTAGTGCTGATAACATTTCTACCATAATTATCCTGTGTGTGAAATTCTAATGTATAATGCTTTTAATTTAGATTATTAAATGTCAATTTTATTTTTACAGGAGCTGAGAGCAAAATATCCTGTGAATTTGTGATAGCAAAGAAGATCTTCAGCTGTTATCAAACATTAAGAGAAAATCCATTAACAAAACATGAGATTCTGTTGAGCGAGAGTTCAATATTAGTGTCTCCGCCTTCAGAATCTTGTGAAATGTTATGGAATTATCATCATTTCTATGATTAATTTAGTTGCTTTGTGTATTGGAAAGTCAATGTGCTTATAGTCTTAACACATATTTGCAGGATGCATAAATAATTTATATTCCTAACCAGCTAATGTGTGTGTCTGTTTATTTTTAAATAATCTTTGTAAATTAACCACAGAATGCATCGTATATCATTCATATTATTTTATATTATTTATATTATATTATTTACATCGCGTTACTTAAATAATGTATATGTAATTTAAACCAAATATTCATAGCTTTACACATAAATGTATTTGTAAAATATTACAGCAGATAGAAATTATATATTATTAGACTTTTTAAGCAAATAATTTGTGATGCAGGTAATGCATTATGCAGTATTTTGTGTATTAATGTGAAAATACTTTTTTTTCTTACGACTGTTACACACATTAACTGAACAGCAACATAAAGAATTAGACAATCTTCTAAAATACACATTGACAGTGCAGCATTATTGTTCTTTTTAATAAAAACAGAAATTTAATAAATAATCGTTGATGATTTTGGTGAATCATGGACGTCCATTTAATAAATTTCTGTTTATTGAAGAAGCGATAATACTGTACCGTTAACATGTATGTTAAAAGATTGAATTAAATAAATATTTAATTCAATGCTCTTCATTTAATGTATGTATCGGAAAATAGTACCTCAACATTAATAAGACAGAGAGAAAAATGGGAAAAAAAAAAAATTTTCATGGAGGTAAAGAAAGTGACACAGTTTGTATTTAAAGTACATACTTATATATTCTAAAACTTGGTAGTGAGATGTTTCGATCATAATTCTAGAAATGTAATACTCAATAGTTTTAAAAATATAATACTCAATAGTTTTAAAAGTATAAATCCCAATAATTTTTGAAATATATCCACATAAGTATGCATTGGGTTAAGTTCTATTAAAAAATTATTTTAAGTATGTACGCGATAGTAAAGTTTTGTGATATTTATTGTGTTTAAATCAAATCGAGTTACTACAAAGAAATGTACTAATATAATAGATATGTATAGCGATAGACGTATTTATACAGAACCAGCATAATAGCGTTAAATGAATTTTATACGTTTAGCGTTTGTATTATGTGTTATTCACGCAGTTATCATTTATATTATATGTAAGTACGTATGCTATAAGTACGTACTACATTAAAAACGTGTACAGAAATCTATATTATAATCGCAAATTAGCAAGTTAATTTTAATTTTCAAACGAATAAAGCTTGCAATCAATCTACTGGATTTAAACTGATATACATGGTTGTAAATTATTTATATTCTCATGTTAAGATAGTAATTAGTTAGAGATTCATCTATATAAGTCGATAAACAATTTAATACAGTACTTTTTTACAAGGAATAAATAAAGATTAGCACTATGACTAGTACTCATAGTGCACTAGCACTCATTTCATCAATTCGTAATTAGTCATCTCCATCTATATTCATTACCTGTAAAAAAAAATACTGTATCAAATTGTATAACAACGTATTCATGTACATAAATATCTAAATAATTATTATCTCAATATAAGAATGTAAATAATTTACAATTATGAAAACAACATTTTGTGGTAAGGTAAGCTAATATTATGAATTATATCTGTAATAGTTATTTTTTTCATATTTATGAGATAATATTATACTTCTTTCCCCTGTTTCAGATATTAACTTTTTATGAATGAAAACATGGGAATGTCGTGGGAACGACAATAAATCTGTGATGTTAACAAAAATTCTAATAATGATAATACGACTAATGTATTAAATATCGTTGTTAAATATATCATTATTTCACACGTACAATAAAATAGACATTGCGAATATCATCGATAACATTAGTTAAACTATCGTTTTCCGATATAATCGAAATTTTTCAGCTTTTGCAGCTTCCATGTCCAAATTGTCCACTAATTTATATCAGTGATGCAAATTTCCATTACGCTACATGCAATTGACGACTGTTTTGTGTTCAAATCTTGATATTTCTTCAATTTGCTATTGTACAGTCGCAAAAGTTTAGTTTCGCCTTTCACATATTCAGCGAAGAATTCCAACAGTTAAATCGCACTGTAAGGCTTGCTTGTAGCGCTTCGTCACTAACACTCTTATCCATAGCTTCATATATTCTTTTTTTCACGTACAATATTAAACTCTGAACCTGTAAAAAGATTGTTCGTTAATTATTTAAAATTGTAACGTAATAATATATCTGTATAGTGTGATTAAAATAACACAATACAAATTAATGTAAGTACATTACTATAAATACACATTTGCATACACATATATGTGTAAATATAAATGTACTCATACGTTTTTTGGAGCATCCTGAAAAATGTAAATGCATCGGCGAAGGTAATACCTGTATGAGTTATGTTTTTGCATATTTCAAATTCATTAATTACTTAAAGCATAATGGTACTACTTCCATTTGGTACTATGAGATACATGCACTGCGCCAAAGTGCATACATCTTTTGCTCAGGTTACTCAGCGATATCACTTTCTCAGCTCAAAACTAAGGCGGCACTGTATAGGTGCTGAAAGGTAAATACAAGTTTTGAAGATTTGTGACAGATTTTACCTCAAAGATGCTCACCAAGTCGGCGTACGATTTGACTAATTGTCTACAATTTTCCAAGTCAATAATCTCGTTCAACATATTGTGCATATTGAAACATGCAATAAACTTGTACATCGTGATATCTAATCTATCTTAACCTACAAAATACGAATTAAACGTATACATCGTGATACCAATAATAAAGGCGTTGCACGTACAAAGTTTCAGTTGTGATGGTAAAACCGTGAGAAAATTGATCAATCATAGTTAAGAAACTAATCAATTATAATTAATCAATTCTTGGGGTCGAAGAATAGGTAGCAATAACAATGTACTGAGGCCTGTTCTTTTCAGCTGAACTGTAGATCAGAGTTTATCTTTTTTACTCCATTGGAAGGAAGAAGATAAACTATGAACTAGTGCAGCAGTTTAGCTGAAAAGAACGGCCTCTGATTATTGCAAAATTTTGCTCATGGCACACACTGTATGTTTGATAGGCATGACAGGTTTCCTAACCTTACAGAATATGACTTTTAAGGCTGATATCACATTTGTCGTATGACCATTTTGAATGCATATTGATTGGCTGCAGGGGAAGTCGATTGTATATCACACATCTTGGTGAAAATTACAAAACGGTTGAAAATTAGTGGACAGATGTAAATTCAGCTTTAAAAGTGAAATTCTGGAAGATTAGGATATCTGTCACGCCAATAACGTATAGGTATACACTATGTCGCATGCGAAATTCTAGCATAGTCAATATATTGTTATTCCATTTAATGGGAGATAATTTATTTAAAACATTATTGAAACAACGAGACTCTTACGTATAAACGGTTACATTAATTATTGCAGTACGTGGCAAACTTATTGTTCAATAATCAATAAAGCAATGAGTTTATCACATATTGCAATAACTAATGCTATCCGTTTGTACTCGTTGTTAAAAGAGAATCGTTGTTTTAATAAGATAAAAGAATTTCATAATGTAGGTAATACTGTTATGATAACATTAATATAGGGAGTAATAGGCTGCTTGAAGAAATCATTTATCATTAAATGGGATAACAATGTACTGAGGCCTGTTCTTTTCAGCTGAACTGTAGTTCAGAGTTCACCTTTTTTACTCCACATTTGAAGGAAGAAGATAAACTCTGAACTAGTACAGCAGTTCAGCTGAAAAGAACAGGCCTCTGATTATTGCAAAATTTTGCTCATTGCACACACTGTATGTCTGATAGGCATGACAGGTTTCCTAACCTTACAGAATTTGACTTTATCACAAAAGCTGAAAGATTGTACTACAATTGTGATTATTATCAATATTTGTCACTTACAGTAGGTGTCTGTCAAAATGTTGTATTTCTTTCCGTATCTCATAAAAAAAAATATACCGTGACATTTTTAATACTTAGAATATGGAAAAAAAATCCATACCACAAATTCTGTCTTTTAGTGCACATTGTCTGTTTAGTTGTGTTTAAGAAGACTAATGATAACTTAAATTTTTGCAATAAATGGACAATATTATAACTTATTAACAGTGAAACTTTATTCCTTAGCTCTGTTTTATCTGGCGCATAGATTTGTTGATTTATACCCGGAAATGGCCTTACCATGATTTGAATCCTATTATTATACTATAGGTAAGTGATTACTGTTTAGTAAATATTTCTTAGTTAGATTAAACAAAATTAGATATTAATAGAAATATATTCAATTCAAATAATTGTGAAAATTTTGTGAAATATATATTTGTAAATTACAAGAAAATATTTTAAATTACTCAATAGTATTTCCGTTGCATTGTAGGAAAAAGCGATGGAGCAACAAGGTACTTAGCAAAAGCTAGGTACTGCTTGGTCGGAATATGGACATTCCATCGCGGTTGAAAATGAACACGATCAAGCTGTGGCTACTTATTTTGAAACGTCACGTTAATGATATTAAAAAAGCTAAAGAAGCTGCGAACAAAAAATAACAGTTTAACTAATAATGATATTTGCAATAGCTATTTTATCATACTTATGAGATAATGATATATTTCTTACCCGTATTTAATACATCAGTCGTATTTTCATTATTAGAAACTTAACATTAGTTAACATTACGGATTTTCCATTGTTTTTAATCATAAAAAGTTAAAATCTAAAACAGGGGGAAGAAGTATATTATTATCTCATAAATATAAAAAAATAATTATTACATATATAATTCAGAATATTGATTTACTCTGGATAATTGTGTTATTTACATTCTCATATTGAGATAATAATTAGTTAGATATTTATGTACATGAATACATTGTTATACAATTGGATACAGTTTTTTGTACAGCTAATGAATATAGATAGAGATGACTAATTACGAATTGATGAAACTATGAGTACTAGTCATAGTGCTAACCTTTATTTATTCCCTGTTCTGTATAAATACGTCTATCGCTATACATAGCTATTATATTAGTACATTTCTTTGTAGTAACTCGATTTGATTTGAACACAATAAATATCACAAAACTTTACTATCGCGTACATATTTAGAATAATTTTTTAATAGAACTTAAACCAATGCATACTTACTTATGTAAATATATTTCAAAAATTATTGGGATTTATATTTTTAAAACTATTGAGTATTATATTTTTAAAACTATTGAGTATTACATTTCTAGAATTATGATCGAAGCATCTCAATACCAAGTTTTAGATATACTTTAAATACAAACTGTGTCACTTTCTGTACCTCCATGAATATTTTTCCTTTTCCCATTTTTTCCTCTGTATTATTAATGAAGTATTTTTTGATACATACATTAACTGAATAGCAATGTAAATATTTATTTTATTCAATCTTCTAACATACATGTTAACAGTACAGTATCATTGTTTCTTCAATAAACAGTTAATAAATGGACGTTTATGATTCCATCACACAATTGTACTTTTATTCGCTAAAAAAACTGTACAGTTTATTTATGAGTTTTTTGTTATAAAATTATTTTATCGACAAGCTCATTAGCAAATAAGACAGTTAATTGCATTTATAGTATCCGTTTGACTGTTTTTGCTAACAGGCCTATTTAAATTTCCTTTTTTTTATATTGTGCCTTACCGTTTATATTTCAGAGCTTGATATCCATTATGTGTATGTAATGTAATTACCATATGAGATGGTAAAATAATATAATATGCATGTGTGCATTGTTTTTATTATATATATATTTATGTATAAGACGGCAGTTTTTAGGGCTTATAAATGTGACCATTTGCACAGGAATTATATCACACATATATATATATGTCAATAGTTTTCAATAACAGAACTTTTGAGTCTTGTAACCTCCACATTAATTTTTGCTATTTAAAATTTAAGAATATTTGTTTCCAGCGTATCAAAATATATTATAAGTAAAGTTTTAATAACATTTTTTATGCGACGGGACATTTCTACATTTTACTGAAAAATGTAATAAATAAGCATTGAATAAATTTTTAATTTCTTAAAATATAAATTATATTCTCCAAAATAGTAAATCATTGTTTATAATTTCTGGCAATTATGCATGATATTGTAATTAATCATGTTAACCATAATATATACTTATATTAATAAATAGGCACATGAAGTAAAATGTGTTAGATTACCAAAATAATAGGAATAACTAAATTTGTTATTTATTTAGATACTTACCTCTATATTATGCTTTAGTCTTCAAAATACAGGCCTATACTGTCATTTCTTATCAGTCCTGAAAACTATTACATAATATACAGTTGGCAGCTTTCGGAACATTATTATTTCCAATAAGTCTAGCAATAAAGAACTATGTCTATTACAATGTAATTTTTGATAATAATGTAAATATCAATAATAATAAAAGTATATTACAAATAATTCAAGTGTAACAGTAAATTTCAAAAGTATTATTATGTCCTAAAAACCACCTGCTTATATAAAGTCAGATAACAATAAAAGGGCATAATTCAGGACATTATCGTATTTCGACCGTTGACAAATATTAAACGTTATATCTTAATCAGTATTACTAGCATCTCTTTCTCAAACGTATTTCTATTAATGGGAAGCAATTTTGTACAATTATTGTGTAACATATACAAAAAATAAAGAAATGTCCTGAAAACTGCCCACCCATTCATAATTAAATTGGCAAAAAAAAATAGGGCATATAAAAGAAAAAAACGGGTAATACATGATTTATATTAATACCCTGCATAATATAGTATGAAAAAATAAGGTGGTATAAAAATGTCCTGATAACTGCCCCTGGACATATATATATATATATATATATTATTATATTATATTACATATATATTATATATATAATATATATATTGCTCAGACACGTGGTTTTCGGTTCCATCAGTGTCATTGCCCGCGCCGCCAAGAATTGGCTGTTCTTCGGACTCCTCAAGCAATTCCTCGCGAATTGTACGGGAGCGCAAGTTATAAGCCATCTACTTTTCATGAATAATTACACAGTAAAATTTTTTTAAAAATTCTAAGCAACGAAAAACACAACTGTGTACTTGCCTCTTCACTTTGGAACAACGAGAAACGAAAAAAAAAATATTCCAAAAACTCAAATTATTACGTAGGAGTCACACTGGGTGAAATACACCCCAAAATTCCGAGACGCCCACTTTGAACGGCTGCCGAGAGAGAACTAACGGGCCGAAAAATATACCACCGACGGGGATCGATACTTGAAGGTCCCAACTACCTGTAGATGACGGCAAAAGGCCCATTTCCATTGGTTTACTGGGTCGTTTTCGAAGTCCAAAAAACGCTGGGGTGTATTTTACCCAGTGTGACTCATTATGGTTAATGACCAGAACCATTTCTTAAAACTATCAGGAACTCTAGAACTATTGAAAATCTTTACAGAACTCTTAAAAAAAATTAATTTTTTAAATAATGGGGGGCTAACTTCACAGGGGTATGATATTGTGAATTTAATAATTCTTGGATGCAAAATTAGAATGTTTGCAGATGATACTAATGTATACTTTGAAAACTTAAGAATAGATACTATAGAATATGTTATTAATAAGCAACTGGAGAAAATATATGGTTAGTTATGTGCAAATAAATTGAAATTGAACGGGGAAAATAGCAAGTTCATGTTGCTAAGAAGCGGTAGATGCGATGAAAATACGGAGTGTGATATAAGAATTGCGAATGAAAGATTGGAGCAAGTAAATAAATATAAATATTTAGGTGTAATGATAGATGAGGTATTGATATTTGAGAAGCATGTACAATATGTTATTAAAAAGATGAGTGCTAAGACACAATTTATTAGGAGAGTGGGTGTAGACCTATCAGTATATGTAAGAAGCGTATTGTATACGGCAATTGTGGCACCACATATGGAATATTACTCAACAGTATTTATAGGTTTGAGTAGAGTACAATTAGAGAAGTTGCAAGTATGTCAAAACAGGGCAATTAGGACAGTACTTAAATGTTCGATATACAGGGTGTTTGAAACAAAAGTACCCAGCCGGAAAATGGGGGTAGATTGGGTCAAACCGAGACGAAAAGTCCTTTACCATTTTGCAAGATTCGCAATAGTTAACGCGTTATTAATTAAAACGTCTGAGCGAATAAGTGCATTAGAAGCGGTAGGCCGGACGCGGCAGGCACGCGGCGCGCGGCGAGGGCAAGCGATGGGCGGCGCGCGACAAGCGATGAGCGGCGAGCGGTGAGCGGCGATCGAAGCGTGACATATTATGTCATTATGACATCGCGCCGAAAAAGTATTGGCCCCTCGTCTTTTCGGTGGCAGGAAAGTGCGAAAAATGATACGCTATCATTTCCACACCACCTTGCGGTAGATAGCTTGGTGCGTTTTTTTTATAGTGGTTTTCCCGGTAGGCCTATTCCACTCTCATTATTTAATGTAAAAATTGTTCGAAGTGCTGTCCTCTCTCTCGTATGCACATTTCAGCCCTTCGTACAATATCGCGTGTCGCACGGTACGCCATGTCCGGCGTAATGGTATTGAAGGCCGCAACAATAGCTTCACGTACCTCGTTTTCTGTACCATTACGCTGGTGCTCGATTAGACTTTTTATGTGTCCCCATACAAAAAAGTCTAATACATTTAAATCTGGCGACCGTGCCGGCCAGGAGATAGGGCCACCACGACCTATCCACCTATCCGGAAAACGCGCGTCTAATAATTCGCGTACCCGACGATAATAATGAGCGGGAGCGCCGTCGTGCTGAAAAATTAACTGCGCCCGCACGTGAAGGGGCACATCCGCGAGAAGTATTGGCAACTCGTTATCAATAAAATTGGCATAGATATTGCCAGTTAAACGCCGTGGGAGAAAATACGGACCGATCTAGAAATATTGAATGAAAATGTGTCACTTAAACAGCAAGAAGAAAATTGCTTTCTTTTTACTTTCACTTACCACTTGATTTCCGATCATTCCCGCCCATACATTTATGGTCCAACGATATTGAAACCCGCCTTCACGGACGACGTGCGGGTTTTCATCCGACCAGTATAGAAAATTATGGGAATTGAATACGCCGTTTGGTGTAAACGTCGCTTCGTCGGTCCACAGAATAAAATCAGGGAAAGAGATATTCCGCTGACATCGCGCGAGGAACTCTGCAGCGTATTTTTTTTCCAACGGTTATTACATTCTCAAATCACCGCGAATATGAAAAGTTGATAATGACGATACCTTCACAAAAACGTCTCCGTGGTTCTACATCCCGCGCTAAAAGCTGTTGCACCCGCTGGTAGTGGTACGGATGCAATTGATTCTCTCGTAAAGTGCGATGCACCTCGTACTGAAAGAGGCCAAGTTCGCGCGCTGCACGACGCACGCTGTACCCGGGGTCTTCGTCAAACGCGTCGAGTATTCTCTCTTCGTCTTGAAGACGACGACGCACCGGTACACCTCTTGTGTTATGCACAAGACACCCTGTCTCACGCAATTTTTGCACAACACGAAAAATAGTACGATGTGTTGGATGAGGTGCACGCCCGGGAAATCGTTCCGCATAAATCCGAGCCGCGGCACGCGCATTTTCACCCGCTAACCCATAGGCTACTATCATATCGGTATATTCCTCCGAAGTAAATCGCATTGTCGCCGTCTATCACTATGCGAACACGAGATTTATTCGCGACTGAACAGGAAAAGATCGTGTACGCGAATCTAGACAGAAACAATTGACTTTTGGCGATTGTTTAACAAAAAACAAAGTCAATTGTTTCTGTCTAGATTCGTGTACACGATCTTTTCCTGTTCAGTCGCGAATAAATCTCGTGTTCGCATAGTGATAGACGGCGACAATGCGATTTACTTCGGAGGAATATACCGATATGATAGTAGCCTATGGGTTAGCGGGTGAAAATGCGCGTGCCGCGGCTCGGATTTATGCGGAACGATTTCCCGGGCGTGCACCTCATCCAACACATCGTACTATTTTTCGTGTTGTGCAAAAATTGCGTGAGACAGGGTGTCTTGTGCATAACACAAGAGGTATACCGGTGCGTCGTCGTCTTCAAGACGAAGAGAGAATACTCGACGCGTTTGACGAAGACCCCGGGTACAGCGTGCGTCGTGCAGCGCGCGAACTTGGCCTCTCTCAGTACGAGGTGCATCGCACTTTACGAGAGAATCAATTGCATCCGTACCACTACCAGCGGGTGCAACAGCTTTTAGCGCGGGATGTAGAACCACGGAGACGTTTTTGTGAAGGTATCGTCATTATCAACTTTTCATATTCGCGGTGATTTGAGAATGTAATAACCGTTGGAAAAAAAATACGCTGCAGAGTTCCTCGCGCGATGTCAGCGGAATATCTCTTTCCCTGATTTTATTCTGTGGACCGACGAAGCGACGTTTACACCAAACGGCGTATTCAATTCCCATAATTTTCTATACTGGTCGGATGAAAACCCGCACGTCGTCCGTGAAGGCGGGTTTCAATATCGTTGGACCATAAATGTATGGGCGGGAATGATCGGAAATCAAGTGGTAAGTGAAAGTAAAAAGAAAGCAATTTTCTTCTTGCTGTTTAAGTGACACATTTTCATTCAATATTTCTAGATCGGTCCGTATTTTCTCCCACGGCGTTTAACTGGCAATATCTATGCCAATTTTATTGATAACGAGTTGCCAATACTTCTCGCGGATGTGCCCCTTCACGTGCGGGCGCAGTTAATTTTTCAGCACGACGGCGCTCCCGCTCATTATTATCGTCGGGTACGCGGATTATTAGACGCGCGTTTTCCGGATAGGTGGATAGGTCGTGGTGGCCCTATCTCCTGGCCGGCACGGTCGCCAGATTTAAATGTATTAGACTTTTTTGTATGGGGACACATAAAAAGTCTAATCGAGCACCAGCGTAATGGTACAGAAAACGAGGTACGTGAAGCTATTGTTGCGGCCTTCAATACTATTACGCCGGACATGGCGTACCGTGCGACACGCGATATTGTACGAAGGGCTGAAATGTGCATACGAGAGAGAGGACAGCACTTCGAACAATTTTTACATTAAATAATGAGAGTGGAATAGGCCTACCGGGAAAACCACTATAAAAAAAAACGCACCAAGCTATCTACCGCAAGGTGGTGTGGAAATGATAGCGTATCATTTTTCGCACTTTCCTGCCACCGAAAAGACGAGGGGCCAATACTTTTTCGGCGTGATGTCATAATGACATAATATGTCACGCTTCGATCGCCGCTCACCGCTCGCCGCTCATCGCTTGTCGCGCGCCGCCCATCGCTTGCCCTCGCCGCGCGCCGCGTGCCTGCCGCGTCCGGCCTACCGCTTCTAATGCGCTCATTCGCTCAGACGTTTTAATTAATAACGCGTTAACTATTGCGAATCTTGCAAAATGGTAAAGGACTTTTCGTCTCGGTTTGACCCAATCTACCCCCATTTTCCGGCTGGGTACTTTTGTTTCAAACACCCTGTATACCTCATGCGATGAAATGAGGAGTGTCTTAAGAATTATGAACGTAGAAAAGAGAATTAAGTATATTGTATGTATATTTTTGTATAAACTAGCTAATGGATTGTTATCGAGTGGATTGTGTAATAAAATTGAGAAGGTAGGAGAGCGACATAAGTACAAAACGAGGCAAGTAAACCAATTACAAGTACAATTTAGAAAAACGCGAACAGGACGGAAAGATTTGTTTTATGATGGTATAAGGATATATAATGAGTTGCCTGAGGAAATAAAAAACATTAATAATAATGTGAGCGAATTTAAAAGAAGACTGAAAAGAAAATTGATGTAAGTGAATTGTATTGTATGTATTGTATGATAGCTAAAAGCTAATAAATGTATTCATTCATTCATTCCCTCGTTTTCCCGAATCCGGAATAATCATGCTCGCTCGACTGCTAAATCACCTCGGCTTCTTAGCATTGCATCCTCGAAGTAGGTGCCGGAGTCGGGGCTTTACATTGGCTCGTTACGCCGCGCGTAACGTAGTCAGATATACTACAGATACATGTATATGTATGTTAAATAGGAAGCCAAAAATGGTACCGGTTAAACAACTCACACCAACTCCTGAACAACTGGAGAGTCTAGAGCGTGCAAGGGCCAGTAAAGCCATTATTTTCCTCGGCATGGCAGGATTAGCAACCCTTGTCCGGGGCACAGGTCCCAGTGTCCCACAGCTAATCAAGACTACCTTTTGAAAAGATGGCACGCTATATGCGCCACTATGGGTATCAGTAACATATTCGTAACAGGAGGAAGTGTAACCCCAGCCGTCTTTAATGAGATGATAAAAACCCTGGAAAATTGGCAAGAATGAATAAAGGCCAGAGGACAACTTAGCCATTTTCATAAAAATGGCACTTCGAGATGCACCACTAGACACACTGCCATTGGTGGTCAATGTATCAGCCCAGATAAGAATGGTTTTGACAGACTTTGGCCTAAAGTCTACAACTGTTATGTTGGGATTCATTACAGCAGGAACAAAAGCTATAACCATTCCACAGATTGCACAACAAGCAGTTGACTTAAAGAAAACAATGAATAATATTACGTAAATAACAAACTGAAATAAAATTTCATATACAAGAATTTGTATGACTTACGGAATTCTATTAAAACTAAAATTTAAAATTTCTATGTGAAAATATATAATTAATATTAATTAAAGTAATAATTATTTTTTAATTTTTTGAATTTTTTTTGAATTTTTGTACTTCGCTGTTAATCGTGAAAGAATTTATACCATTTAAAGATATTGTAGTATACCGTTTGAAAGGGCACAAAGTAAAAAAATTTTGGCGCAAACCAGAGGTCGATACGTTAACCAGTTCGGCAGTTATTTAACGTCAAAGTTGGAAAAAGTCAATTTTTGACCCTAAATAACTCTCGAACGGGTCAACGCGAGAGGCTATTCACTCAGCTATTAGATGTACACGTGATTACAAAGTACAGTTGATTACAATTGATTACAGTTGATTACGATGTGATTACAACTACTAAAGTGATTTTATACGACTGTGTGAAATCGATTGTGATCACAGCTGATTTTATTGTGATTACAAATGATATCACAGTGATTACAAATGACATCATTGTGATTACAAATGATTTCATTGTGATTACAAATGATTTTATTGTGATTACAAATGATTTCAATAGCATTACTCGTTATTATTGCTAATTTCAATGTAAATAATGTTACAAATTTATCATAATTTTAAATTATAATATATAATAATAGAAATCATTAATTAATGCTTTAAATAATTTTAATATGATTGATTAGATTTTATTTAACTTTTGAAGCAACATGCCAATTCTTTAAAAAATTTAAAATAATAATATATATAATATTATACGAGTAATTTGTATTATTAAATGTACATCATGAAAAAGTAAAAAAATAAAAAGTATTTTATAGTATTCATAAATTTTATTTAATTCACAAAGTAGCTTGTTATAATAATCATAACAAAGTTATAAAAGTATAATATATTAATTATAAATACTTTTTTATCTTTTCAAAAACATCATGGCTTAGCCTTAAGTTTAAATCAGTCATGCATGGAGCTGAAATAGTTATAACATATTGTTTAACGTCTATGTATCCTTGTATTTCCATTTGCTCTGGATTTAAGCATTCTTCCTTATCTACAGAGTACCAATGGCACAGTACTCCCACAATATTTTTATTGCCTTTAACTCGCGCAGTGTTACTGGAGTATTCTCTTACCTTCCAGAATTTTTTTTCCATATAGGCAAATCCAAGGACAAAACCTATTAAGCATTTTTTTATTTCAATATTTTTAAATAAGCACCAGTCTCCAATCTGTATTTCCTCGCGAGTTTCACAAAAACTAAGACCAGAAGTCTTTCGAGTCATCAAACGATACTTAGAAAATTCGCATTCTCTTACACGCTGTAATCTATCACTGCTTAAATTACAATTATTTTGGTTTAATAACCAACATATAGAAGATTTCCGAACAACAATCTCGTTATTCTGTCCATCTTTTACAATGGTAAAAGGACTGTCAGATTTGATGTCAGTTTTATTTTTATCGTAACCACGAAGGTTCAACGATCCTTCAATACACGATAAAACAGTCAAATCTTCTAATAAGTTAAAATCATCAGATTCATTGTCCAGCATACTTTGCGCATCAGAATTGTGATTAGAAGTCTGATCTCTATCCTGATTGTATAATGAAGGATCGTTAGCATCATCTTCTTCTAAACGTATAATATCGCCGATTTCAATATTTTTTATGTTAATAAACTGTGACTTTGATATGTCAACATTCATACCTAACATTGAAATATCTGAAAATGCTTCTAGTTTCGCTTTTCAATAGTTTGCTGTATCTCTTTAATGCCTGGAAGTGATAAATTATTACATCAGAAGTCGAATTAAACTTTTAGCACGCGGGAAGCTGAATCCTTGCTCAGTTGCAACAGAGCTCATTGACGATATGTCACTCTGTAACTGTATACGTTTAATTCTGTGAATACTTTCCAGGAGACTGCAATTGACAATTGTTGAGCAAGTAGAACTCATTGATCGTAAGTGACGAAAAAAGCTTTCGCATGGTTGACTGCTAAATAAAAATGGTACAAAAAGTTCGGGTTGATTCATCTTAATTAATATTAAAATCACATTTAATAAATTTTGTCCATTGATTTCTAAACATACGTATGTATTGGAAGTAATGAAATTGTTCGTTATAGAATATTCCGGTATATCATTCAAATAAACTCTCCATAAACGTAAAAAAAAGATACAATACCATATATTGAAAACGCGTTCCAAAGGGGTCATCAATTTACATAAAAACGCATTAAGAGCCCGATGAATAATATTTAAATATGCTATTGTAGCGTCACTTCCAGGGACATTAGTTTTTAAGAGCTCGCACACTCTTGGATGAGAAATTTTTAAGACAGCATCAAAGTTCATTTTATCCTTGAGTGATGTCTTTTTGATTTAAACAGTGTTTATCTTTAGAAACAGTTTCGTAAAGAATTTTTAAATGACTTGCTGAAGCAATGTAACTACCCATTGGCAATACGATAGAATTCTTTAGAAGTCTTGTTCTCAATTTAGTGCCAATATGCACAGTGTCTTGAATGAAAGACGTATTCAACATAATCGAGTTAGGATTTGAATCCAATTTTAATACTGGTGAAATTGTTTGCCTTTCTCCTGCCTTCCTAATAATGCCAATGTTTGACGATATTTTCATTCCTTTAAGTAACCTCGGATCTCCATCAGAAGAAATGCCAAGTACTGTTATGCCAGCGTCTTTTAATTTTTGAATCATATAATTCCAACGCTTAATTACATCATCAGCTGTAAATTTGTTATCAGAACTGTATAAACATAGGCAAAATGAAGGAGCATTTTCTACTAATGGCTGTGCTATAATCACGTACAATAAATTAGCTGCTGTATTATTAATAAAATACTCCTCAATCTGTTTTGCAGAAGTAGCCGTAAAAGAACTTTTTATAGGCATGCCATTTTCATCTAATGGCAAGGAAAAGCCTACAAGTTGATTCGTTTTAGAATCATATTGTACCCGACCTGTTATTCTGGTTGCGTCTTCGCTAAGCCATAGAACTGTAGGTAAATTTCTTGACCGTAAGAAATTTACTAATTCTGCAACACGAATATCGCCTTCAATTATTATTGCACTTGAGTCATCTAAAGTACGGCTTACCGTGCTTAACGAAGGCAGTGGCAAATTTATACACAACGTTTCGTATAGAATTCTACCCCCTATAATGTATAGATAAGTTGCAAACAGCTTAAGGGTATCATCATACCGAGCACTTTTCTTTTTGCCTGTGTTTTTATTAGCAGTATCTACTAAAGATTTTAAAACCGAAGATTGTGTTACGGTTGATGCCGGATCAAATTCTTTGTTAGAACTATTGCTCGACTTTTCCAAAAAAAGTTTTAAAGCATTATGTGGTATATTTAGCATAGTAACAGAAAAAACTGTCCTTCAATAAGCAAGCGTTCGGCGAGGACGATCGCGGCCGTTGCCAACGGGCGTTCGAGTTTTGTCAGCGTGCGCTTTTGTTTTGTCATCATGCGTCTCGGGAGGAGATTCTCCCGAAACCAGTCCGAGCTTGTTCGCCGAACGGGACAGTCGTCCCGAGACCGTTCGCCATTTATAATAAAACTTACAAAATTAACCCGTACGTGTGTGTTTTCTTAACATTACACCTTACAATATCAGAAGTGGGATATATGTATCCAAAATATACGGCGTGTATACGGGACAAGCGTGATAACGTTTCGGTACGGAGATTGCGATCGCAGAAGTAAAGCGGATTCGCGAACCCGAGGTGACTCGAGTGTAGTGATCGGTTGCTTACTCGAGTGAAGAATTACGTGGATGACACACGTTATAAACTGTATACGGTCGGCAGTGAAAGTAACTGACTTTATGTGAGATAATCGGTTGTCTAGCATAAACGATTAGAACGTGTGTTAATCGGAAGTCAGAAAGTCGTGTGAAATATCGAACGAACGGCGAAGCATTACGATGGATCCGAACGTATTTACGGTACTCGCGTTGAAGGGGAAGCTACGGCAGATGAATCTGAGTACCAGTGGTGTCAAGTCTGAGTTGATTGCAAGACTGAATGAAGCAGACCCGTCCGGTCGGTGGATGGAAGATGTTAACGTGAATACAGAGGAGGTGATAGACGAAACAGAAGGTGCGACGGCAGCTGGAGGTACGAGGACGGAAGACAGAGAGATAAGACCTCCGCGATTACCGTCAAACGAAGAAGACAAAGACCTTGAAATTTTAAGATTAGAAAGTGAATTAATGCGAAGAGAAATAGAGTATATGCAGAGAGAAAACGAGCTTCTACGTTCCATGATACAGCCGACGACTTCGGCAAGCAACGTGAGCGCGGTGACGGTGCAACGGCCTGAAAGTGTGACGTCGAAAATTAGCCTGACTAATTTGAAGGAAATGCTACCTGCGTTCGATGGAAAAAAGGGATCGTATCAGTGCTGGAAGGAACAGTTAATGATGCTGAAGCAAATGTATCAGTTAGACGATAATATGACCAAATTGTTGCTGGGAGCGAAGTTAACGGGTGACGCCGCTGAATGGTTTCATTCGGTGCCTGCGCATCTTTCCTTGACGGTTGATGAATTGTTAATACGCATGGAGGGTATGTATGGCCGGCGAGAAAATCGATTAACGCTAAGGAAGGAATTCGAGAGTAGAACGTGGCAGCACGGCGAAACATTTGCCGAATATTTTCACAAGAAGCTTATCTTGGCGAATAAAGTTCCCTATAGAAGAAAGTGAGATCGTCAATTACGTAATTAATGGTATTCCGGCTAAGACAATCAAATATCAGGCCATGATGCAGCAATTTCCCAACAAGGAAATGTTATTGAAGGCGTTGGAAAACGTTTCTCTCGGAGTTGACCAAAAGACGCAGCACAAAATCGAGAAGCAGCCTGTTATCAAGAACGTGGGCAAGGCGGCAGGAACGGCTAAGAAGTTCGAAGGTGATTCAGGAATAAAGCCAGAACCAAAGTGCTTTAATTGTAACGCTGTAGGACACATGGCTGCCAAGTGTCCGATGCCGAAACGAGAGAGAGGTGTTTGCTTCAATTGTCTTCAGGTGGGACATAAATCGAAGGAGTGCCCGTCGAAAGAGCAGACGAAGGGCGACGTAAAGGACAGCCCGGGAAATAAGAAGACCGATGTAAATAGCGTATTCACCGGAGAGCTCAAGGATTTCCGTAGACGACGTGGATTATCAGCTAAGTAACGATAAAGGGGATTTTGCGTTAAATTGTAAACTGGATACTTTGTTAGATACAGGTAGTCCCGTGAGTTTTATAAAAGATAGTTTTGTACCGCCAAATTTAATTACATCACTATTGTCGGGAGATTGCGAATATCGAGGTTTAAATAATAGCATATTAGAAGCGAAAGGACGTTTAAAGGTTAGAATGGCTCTTAACAATAAGGAACTGGAAAATGTATCGTTGTTAGTAGTACCCGCGATGTCGATGAGATCTTCCGTAGTGATCAGTAGAGATGTTTTACGACAATTTTTTGGAAAAGAAAACTTGTCTGACGAAGAAGCCGAAAATAAAGTAATCCGTGAAATATTAAATATTGATATTGACGATTTAGAAAGAAAGCCGCAAGAATCATTAAATATTAATCCCAATGTAAGTTTAGAGGCGAGAAAAATGGTAGAGGAAATATTTGTCGAGAATTATGTTAAACCAGAGAGACCCGATAAACCGGCAATTAATACTGAAATTAAGTTAATACTTAAAGATCCGAAGCCTTTTCAATTTACTCCTCGTAGACTTTCATATGCTGAGAAAAAGTGCTCTTCGTGTTTTATTGGATTCTTTGCTTGAAAAAGGAATTATACGTCCTAGCGAGTCAGAATACGCCTCTCCTATTGTGTTGGTGAAAAAAAAAAACGGGCGATTTGCGATTGTGTATAGACTATCGTGAATTAAACAAGCAATTGATGAGGGATAATTATCCAATGGCAAATATAGCAGATTTAATTGATTCATTGCGTGGAAAAAAATATTTTACAAAGTTAGATCTAAAGAATGGATTTTATCATATAAAATTGTCCGAAGAGTCGATTAAGTATACGGCCTTTACGACGCCGTTTGGTCAATTTAAATTTGTTGTTATGCCGTTTGGGTTGAAGATAGGACCGAATAAATTTCAGCGATATATTAGTAGCGTGTTAGAGAAAATTATGCGAGAGAGCATACAATAATAGTCGCTTACCTGGATGATGTCCTTATTGCAACGGAAACGATTGAGCAACATATTGCTATTTTAAAGGAGGTATTCAAATTATTTGTGATAAATAAGCTTGAATTAAGAATCGATAAATGTACATTTTTACAAACTAAAATAGAGTTTTTAGGATATTTAGTCTCGGAAGACGGCATAAGTCCAACAAAAGAAGGAGTGAAAGCAGTTCAAAGAATTCCAGTGCCTCGTAATACTAAAGAAGTCCACAGTTTTGTAGCTTTATGTTCCTATTATCGCAAATTCATTCAATCATTTTCGATAATCGCCAAGCCACTGTATGATTTGTTGCGAAAGAATACTCCATTCAAATTCGGTGCAAACGAACTGCTCGCGTTTGAAAATCTTAAAGAAAGACTAGTAGCGGCGCCTGTGTTAGCTATATATAATCCGGTTAGCGAAACTGAACTTCATTGCGATGCGAGTATGGCAGATTTCGGAGCGGTATTAATGCAACGCGGCAATGATAAGCAATTTCATCCTGTCTTTTTCTTTTCGAAGCAAACAACTGATGTGGAAAGTAGATATCACAGTTTTGAGCTGGAGATGCTGGCAGTTATCTACGCTTTGCGACGTTTTCGAATATATTTAAGCGGAATTAAGTTTAAGATAATTACTGACTGTAATTCATTAACACTTGCGATTAAGGATATTAATCCACGTAAAAATAGATGGATACTTGAACTACTTGAATTTGATTATGTCACTGAACACCGACCAGGTACGAAAATGACTCATGTAGATGCTTTGAGTCGACTGTCTAGCGAAATATTAATTGTGGAGGATAATTCGTTCGAGCTGAATTTGGCCCTCGGTCAGAGTCGAGATAATAAGTTACGTGAGTTGCGGGGGAAACTCCAAAAATCAAATGATTCGCAATTCGAAATGAGAAACGGAGTAGTCTATAGGAAATATGGAGAAGATCTGTTGTTTTATGTTCCGCAGGCGATGGAATCTCATGTTTTGCATAAGTATCATGACCAAATGGGACATTTGGGGGAAGAAAAGACACTAGATACTATAACAAAAAGTTATTGGTTTCCTAATATGAGGCGGAAGATAGAAGAACACATCGCTAATTGCTTAAAATGCATTTCTTTCTCACCGTCCGCAGGCAAGAAGGAAGGATACTTACATTGTATCCCCAAGGGCCAACTTCCGTTTGAGACGTATCATATAGACCATTATGGGCCTATCGTACAAAGATCGATTAACTAAGCGATATCTATTAGTCGTTATTGATTCCTTTACGAAATTTACTAAGCTATATCCTACAAAGACAACGGCAACTAGTGAAGTAATCAGTCAGCTGACAACACATTTTTGTAACTATAGTAGACCGCATATAATTATATCCGACCGCGGTACAGCTTTTACCTCTAGCGATTTTGAATTGTTTTGTAAAGAGAATAATATTCAACATATTTGTACGGCGACTCATTCACCTAAAGCGAATGGACAGGTGGAGCGCACTAACAGAGTGTTAGGACCTATGATAAGCAAACTTATTAATAACGATGAAAAATTGTATTGGTATAAGATAATATTCGACATTGAATTCGCTATAAATAACGCAGTTCATAAAACCACAAGTGAAACTCCGAGTAGACTTTTGTTTGGCGTAGATCAGCGAGGTAAGGTCGTTGATAAGATTCGAGAGTACCTAGAAACTAATATTAGTGATAATAATCGCGACTTGAACCGTTTGCGAGCGAGAGCGGCAGAAAAGATAAAGAAAAGCCAAAAATACAACAAAGAATATTTTGATAAGAAACGTAAACCTCCGCATGTTTATAATGTTGGCGACTATGTAATGATAAAAAATATAGATACTAGTAAAGGCGTTTCACATAAAATTATACCCGAGTTCAAAGGACCGTATGAAGTAGCGAGAGTCCTTCGCAACGATAGATATGTTATAAAAGATGTCGCCGATCACCAAGTAACGCGTAAGCCGTACGAGGGAACATGGGAGGCAATGAATATCAGACCCTGGACTAAATGCTAGGATACTCGAGCAAAATACTCTTGACTCCGAGGACGGAGATTTAGTCAGGAATGGCCGAGTGTGGTATATTTAGCATAGTAACAGAAAAAACTGTCCTTCAATAAGCAAGCGTTCGGCGAGGACGATCGCGGCCGTTGCCAACGGGCGTTCGAGTTTTGTCAGCGCGCGCTTTTGTTTTGTCATCATGCGTCTCGGGAGGAGATTCTCCCGAAACCAGTCCGAGCTTGTTCGCCGAACGGGACAGTCGTCCCGAGACCGTTCGCTATTTATAATAAAACTTACAAAATTAACCCGTACGTGTGTGTTTTCTTAACATTACACCTTACAATTACTTAATTCTTTATTTTTTTGAAGTTCTATTTGTAATTGATTAAGAACCGAAAAGTACATAGAAATTCGCGGTTGGAACTCATCTACCAAAAACAATTTTCGCTTTTTTCTTGCCAAGCGTGTTTGGCGCAAAGAACTACGTGGTCGAATCTTGAGTCGAACATTTGTTACAGAAATTAATTTTCCCACGAGATGATTTGTTCGATAATCATCTCGGGTTAGCATTCCCTCGTCGCCGTTCCATCTTGTATATTATCCTTTTTTGATGACACAGTTGACTGCGATGTTGAAGTTGAGGCTTCAGGTTCCTTTGGAGGAACTATCAACATATTTGTATCTGTAGAGTCAACTGGCATTGATGAAATAATAGAAGCGATGGAGACATCCTCGGAGACATCGGTACCTTTTGAAAGCAGCAACTCATCATCCACTATGGTGTATTCAGCAATTACATCTCCAATTACATTGCTGTTAGAATCGTAATTTGTTTCCTTTTGAAGAGCGGGTGATTTGGCGGACGCTTGCAGCAAGTGAAGAACATTATTTGAGGACTTGTCTCGCTTTTCAGTAAGTTCAGTAGATTTCTGGTGTTGGAAAATGTCTTTTGAAGTTGGAAATTATCCATCTGGAACTTTTACCTTTTGTTGTTACACATTTTGTGATATTGGTCACAAATAGACACGATGGACAAGTAATTCCAGCAACATATGTAAATCCTTGAGGGTAAGTTTCTCCATCATAAATTTCCTTAATTGAAACTTCGATCTGTACGTATCCTTTCAACAAGTTACGCAATTTTTTATTTAGATTTTTGTCTTGACTTAAAGATTTAACAAGCTTTGTTAATTTATTAATTTTTTCTCTGATATTAGGATTCTTCTTTTCATGTAGTTCAGATTTTTTCTCGGATTTTAAAATGTGCTTGTCTTCAGGTTTAGAAAGTGCTCGTTTTTTACAAGACGGTTCTCCAAATTCTTCGCAGTCTGTCGATGGTAACTTCCAATAATCCTTCGGTGCTTGTTTAACCATTTTAACCAGCTCCAAGATTAGATGTCTGTCTCCAATCATAAAACAAAATTTTTTAGGCATGTTGTGAAATATTCCGAAATAGTCCCTCATATTGGAGTTGGGATCGATAAAAGATATCATCACAGTTTGAGCAAAGATTTCGATTTCTTTTAATACATCTTCCGTAATGTTCCGAAACGAAAGAGGATTGTCCATGTTATTTAAACGCATAATGTTTTTAATAGTTGGGGATATGTATGCTCCGCTATCCCTTTCTAGTATATTCCAGAAATTACATTGTCGTTCATTATTGGTAACTTGGGAAACTAGAGAAGAACCCTCGGGAGAAACCGAGGGAGAAACATTCTTTTTCTCCAATTCTTTATCTTTCTCACTCGCTTCGTCCATTTCTCTGTAAAGATTATACATATTTAACTTCAAATTGATAATTCATACGACAATTAAAACGTAGAACTTTCTGTGCTGGCTGAGTATTTATTATTCATAATCTACTTATAGTTATTAAAATATAGAACAACACGTCGTGGTCAGTGTTGTAAATAAAACCATGACCACCATTCATGTAGTATTATATTTTATATATACTTCAATATTTAAAAGGAATACTCTTTGTGATGGCCTTCTTTTAACTAAGCTCCCGACTAAGCTTTATTAAACTTATTTACAAATGTCAGAACTAAACTTTAATTGTTACTTAAAAAACAGGTTAGGACAAATTAAGGTTATGAAATTAGAAGTACGCGCAGTGTGTTATAATATTTGAAACTTACCTCTCAAATTACGTCTTCATACGTTGTATTCTTAAACCGACGGTTAAATTTAGCGGCCTATTCTTACTATTATGCCCGAGATGCCTATGGAACTTTTCCGTGTCTCTCTGACACCCGACGTGCGCGAAGTCCCTATGCGCACACGCATAATCGTCTCGTGGGCGCATGTTACTAATAAAAGACTGATTTCGTTCTGATTTCAAACGACTCGCAACGATTTCACGCGATTTCTTACTTATTTTTCTTTGATTACACTAATTACGCTTTTAGTTTCATTTAAATGATTTCAAAATATATTGCAAGATTACACGTGATTACGAATTGATTTCACTGTTGATTACCACATGATTACAAATCAGGTGTACACCTGATTTCATTAGTGAATAACCCCTCGGGTCAACGTATCGACCTCTGGTTTGCGCCAAAATTTTTCTTATTTTATGCCCTTTCAAACGATATACTACAATATAGGGGGTTCCATGTAAGAAATTAAAGGTGACGTCCACGTGAGCTTCAAACGACTATCCAAGGTCAAACCAATAACACCATCTTGTATCCCCCTCAAAGTCAAAAAACTTTTGTATGAAACATTTTTCTCTACGACCGCTCCCTGAAAAGTTATGAGGGTGGAACTTTTAAAATAGGACACCCTGTATATTCTACATTCTTCTCTATATTCGATATTCCTACTTCAAAGTACCGTAAAACGCCTTGTCTTTTAATAACAACATTGAATTCAGAACTTGCTAATATTCCATTGCAAGCTAGAAAATAATAACAAAGTTTTTAAAAAATATACTTAGAGATATTAAGAATGAAAGAGAAAAATATGTTGCTCTTCTGTGGGATGAAGTTTCACTACAACCGGCCTTGTCATATAGTAAAGCACATGATAATGTTATTGGTTTTGAAGAGTGGGGCATGAAAAGAACAAGAAAAATAGCAGATCATGCTATTACTTTTTATTTAAAAAGTTTAAAATCGGGACAAAGGATGCCGTGATGCTATGGATTTTGCGAAAATTCTACAAAGACAGTTCAGTTAGTACGCTGCATTAAGTAATGGTTATCAAACCTTATCGTATGTGGACTGATACCGATAGCAACGATATGTGACCAAGGCAGTGAAACATTTTCTAATTATCTACTTCTGAAAAATTCCGTTTGTATTGGAACATGAATTATGTTAATTTCTGCACCAGTTAATTTCCTATTGACAAATTAGCCTCTAATCCTCTAATCACATTCCGTAGCCAAACAAGGCATTAGTGGAATTTCTGATTAATTGAAATCTGTAATGGCAGCCATTAAATGTATGAACAAAGAGTTACAAAGTATCGACATCCATTGAAACGTTAGCAACTTTTTGAAGTATGCAACATTGTGGATAGCGTTTTTTTGTCGCTTAAAATTCTAATAAAAACTATTCACCCTGCTTGTGTAACCTAAAAACCGATGTTTCATCGATTTTAGCTATTTCAATATTCGCAGAAGCTAAATATAAAAAGAGACAGTTTAATATGCGAGCAACGATCGAAGTGTTCCTCAGAATAGAAAAGCGATTGGTATTTCACTCGACAAATCGAGACTTTTAATTCCGTCTATTCGTTATCGCTACAGTCATCGTCATTACCATTTAAAAACGAAGATATTCAACTTATAATTCTTAAATTGTAAAACATAATGGAACATAAGTATTGCGGATGTTTGAAATTGTGAATGAATAAGCTATTTATCATAGTAATTGCATAAATATAATATCGATTTTGAATAATATAAATTAATTTTCAATATTAGTAAAAGTTGCAACGTTCATATATGTACATATGCTTAATACATATTTAAAATATTTTAAATAGTATATGAGGAGAATTCACAGTAAGTAAGTTTTATATATTTTTCCTTAAATTAAGAGTAAGATTAAAAGAAGTTAAAAATAAAATTACAGTAAAAGAAATGTATTTGAGACATAATTAAAACTTGTGAAGAATTTATGTGTAAAAGTTATGATTTCTTAGTTTAATTATAATTAAATCGAAAAAATGTAATTAATCGCTGAGAAAATTTAATGAGATTATTCGAGATCTGTGACGTCAGTATAGCTGTGCTCAGATGCTGCAAAATTGTCCGTAGCACCCTTGCACTTTATGCACTGCAAGTTGTTGAGTTAGAAATGCACTCAGGAGCGGTCGATATATGTTTCGAAGTAGCAGAAGTGTTTGCTTAGTGTTTGAAACTAACTCCACTGCATATTCCGGATTTAATGGCGAACGGTATATTCATTGCTATCATACAAATTACATATTTAGAATATGTAACTCGCTCTTTTTCTTATCTCTGTTTTATTGTAACAGTACTAATCTGAAATACTTTTTAATTATAAGAAAATAAACAAATAAACGACAAGTAGTAGTAGTAGTAGTAGCAAAGTAGTGGGTGGTTCTATTAAAGTCCCTGACGACACCTAGATCGTTATGATCCATTGTATCTCCCCACTCTTTTGTTAGCTAGGTGCTTGGAGCCAGTCTAGAACCTTGTACCAGGTTTACTAGATCTGTCACCCTAGCTCTTTCTAAATCCTGGGGACTTAGGTACATTCGTCCCCAGGTTAAACGACAAGTAAATCCTAAACATTTTATCTCTGCAAATTTTAATATTTTTAATATTCTATAATTCTATTATCATGTCAGAAAGCTAACAAATCCAGATATTAAGATATTTATTTGAAATGACTCTCCAGAGATCAGGATTCAAAATAGCCGAGGACGATGACGCTGAGGCACACGATCGACTGCGTCTTTTCAATGCGCGGATAGAAGGGGGTAGTTCCAACAGCCAAGTGCATACAAAGTATCTATAGTTGAGTAATCAGAGAACTGTAATAGCTGCGGGATGTATCTATAGCCGGAGGAAGATTGGATGGAATTAGATTAGATCAGAGCTCATTACGCTTCAACTTAAAAGTGAATTAGGTAGAGAATGGGTTGTACGAGTAAAGGACTACGCTTCCGGTTAAGATAAATCTTTTTTCATTGTTTTTCTTATAATACATCACGTTGATGATAATGGAGACTGCCATCTTGAAGACAATGGCTACGAGCCGCAATGTAGTAGTATCTTGTCTCTCGGGACACTGAGTACTGAACTTTAAGACACCGATATAGCTCGATCCAGCTTTGGTATCTTCACAAGATCTGATACGTATGGACCGTAATAAAAAGCGTGCGTTTTTTTCATACTTATACAACTATCTCGAGTAATTTGTAGTACCGTACAAAATTACCTTTTACAAAAAGGTAAAAAAAAAACGCCAAGCACGCGTGGTGTACCTTGAAAAAATCGAAGTAGTTATCTTTGTACCTCGAAAAAATCCAAGTAATATCTTTACCTTAAAAAAACCCAAGGTATTATATTTACCTTGAAAAAACCGAAGTAATATATTTACCTTGAAAAAATCGAAGTAATATATTTATTACAAAAAAAAGAAATGATATCTTTAAATTATGCGCCAATTAAATATATATTATATCGAAAAATAACTATTGTTCTTTTAAAGAATGTATTCCCATTAAAGTGAAAAATTAATATAAAATGTGAAAGATTCTAGTGAAAAAAACTTGGCGCTGCCAAATTTTAAAATATTTGAAAGCAATAAATAACTAATTTAAAATATTAAATTAATAATTACAATGTGAATGTAGAGACTTTCACACATTAATTTAAAGTACTTTTTCCATTTATAGAAATTGTTTTATTAATATATATTATTATGTTTAGCAGCGCCAAGTTTTTTTCACTAAAATTTTTCACATTTTATATTAATTTTTTCACTTTAATGGGAATACGTTCTTTAAAAGAACAATAGTTATTTTTCGATATAATATATATTTAATTGGCGCATAATTTAAAGATATCATTTCTTTTTTTTGTAATAAATATATTACTTCAATTTTTTCAAGGTAAATATATTACTTCGGTTTTTTCAAGGTAAATATAATACCTTGGGTTTTTTTAAGGTAAAGATATTACTTGGATTTTTTCGAGGTACAAAGATAACTACTTCGATTTTTTCAAGGTACACCACGCGTGCTTGGCGTCTTTTTTTTACCTTTTTGTAAAAGGTAATTTTGTACGGATATCACCCCTTTTTGTTATAGACTAGAACACTACAAGCGCGCGCTACGCGCGCGCCATTTCTTCAATTTTTCATACACACATATATACAAGGTATAATATATTTGAAGTTTTACGCATATACAAAGTACGGCATTTTTTCTCTCTCTTAAAATTGCCGTGTTAAATCAATTTATTGTTGCCTCTTTTCCGCAATGTCGATTGGTTCTTTCATTGTACTTACTTTGTGAGTGACTGTCATTGTATATTTTGACAATTGTGTGTATCAAGGTTAAATTAAAATGCCATAATGTATAAAAAATGAAGTAAAATAAGGAAATAATTTTAAATATCATTGAATTTATCATGAGAGGAATTACAATCATAAATGTATCAATAATTAAATAAGTCATAACTCCTACGGGATGCGTTTTTGGATTAACATTTATGGAAACTTTCTTTATCCTTTTGACGAGCCCAATCCAATCCCTGATTTTGCTCAACTATTTCAGGACCACCCTGTATAATACAAGTATATTTCTGGTGCAATTCTCCGCTCTTAAAAAGAGCATGTAAGGGTATATCTAGACAAATTTGTATATCGCATAAACATAAAGAAATTGATTAGTCCATATACATGTGTATAAGGAAATGAGACCAATCTATTTCCTTATGCACCTATGCAAGTTTGTCTGGATATGTTCTAAGAGATTTAATTGTTGCATGCCACTTTTCTACAATAATATTGATTGGTATTCTTGTTTGGTTCACTTTTATTGTAAAAGTAACTGTCACAAGAATCATATTTTGATAATCCACAAATGACAGGTTATATTGAGATTGATTTTGATTATTTTGCTTCTCTCTGTTCTCATGTTGGCAAAGAGACCAGATTTTTAGCTTAATTTTACAGAATGGGTGTTAAGATTACACATTCCAACCCTCCTCCTTTCTCAGGCCGGGCTTGGGACCGTCCAAGGCGGAGTTAAAAAAAAAAAAAAAAAAAAAAAAAAAATATAAAATTTAAATATGTTTAATGATATAATAATATTATCTTTAATAATGTTCACGTTAAGATTATATATAACTTGTACTATTTATAAATATAATACTTTTAATTAATAACACTGAATAATAACTTTAATATAATAATTTTTATTTTTATATGTATTACAGGGATTTTATAAAATTTGTTTTTCTTCAAAATTCCTAGAAATACTGTGGAGTAAAAAATTAAAATATTGCGGATTAAATAAAAAAAATATCTACTTATTCATTATATGGAGTCTGTATCCACTTCTATTTTTGTTCTACTTGAAAGTACAGTGTTCATTCTTAATATAAAATAGTTCCACATAGGTTTCCACAACTTTCCACGTAAAATTTTTTATTTATTCCATAATATTTCTAGAGATTTTACAAGAAAACAAATGTTACAAAATCCCTGTAACATATGCAATTTATAAATATTTAATTTAAAAATAATGTTATTAAATACCATATATGCCCTTTTTTCTTATGTACCTACATTTTTCTTGTTACGTAATGTGTATTAAATATATATTTCTTTATATACATAGTTCTTAACATTTCTGTTATCTCGTTGATTACCTAAATAAACTTTCAATGCTTGCCAGGAACGAACTCGCGAAAAAGCGACATAAAGTTGTCCATGGTTAAAAACATCTTTGCGAAGATCTAGTCCTACTCTATCAAACGTCTGTCCCTGTGACTTGTTAATCGTCATAGCAAAAGCTATCTTGATTGGAAATTGTCTTCTCTTAAATGTAAAAGGATATATATTTTCACAATACAATGTTATACGATTTAAAAAAACAATATCTCCCGTTCTGTCACCCGTTAAAATTTTGCATTTTAGTAAATGATCTGCAAGTTCTATAATCATTAATCTAGTACCATTGCAAAGTCCTTCATTGATATTAAGATTTCTTATTAACATAATGATACAATTTGGTCTTAAACGCAATTCATGAGGAGGTAGAGATGGCGGAGACAAACTATTTAAGTATTCTGGTAATAAAGATTCACAAATATCACCATTATCACCGCAATTTACAGCGCTATCTATACTTGTATAAATTCGTTCTTTTGTTATATTTAATAATTCAACAACTTGTTTATTAATTTCATCTACATCAATATTCCTCGCCGAAAGTATTGCACATTTAGCTATTGCATCAAAATCTTTTTTTTTTATTAAGTCGCTATATATATCTTTAACAATATCTGCGTCAGATGGTGCTATACAACATTCAGGAATTTGTATATTATTATTAGAATCATTTAGCTTCCCATCTCCCATATCTAATAAAAATTTTGTAAATTCAATTTCTTCTGGAAGGACTCGCATGTTTTGTGTTAAAGAAAAATTTATAAAATATTTCCAAGTGGAACTAAACTTAATGGAAAGATTTACAATTTCACTTCGAGTACCTCGTACTTTAATCGGAAGAAGTTGTCTAAAATCACCGCCTAATATGACAATTTTTCCCCCAAATGGTAAATCATTATTCATAATATCACGTAGCGTTCTATCCATAATATCTAAAGCATATCGTGGTGCCATCGGTGCTTTATCCCAAATAAAGACGTCTATTTTTCTTAAATATTGAGCTTCCTTAGATTGAATTTTAATGGAAGATGATGAATCAGCAAATAATGGAACTGGTAATCCGAAAATTTTATGAACTGTTCTTCCAGCGGGAAGTAACGTTGCTGCAATACCTGTGAAAGCCATTGTACATACGTTCTTTTTTCGAATTTTGGCTAAGTAATAAATAGTTGTGTATATAAATGTTTTACCTGATCCACCTGGACCATCAATATAAAAACAATGGTTGTTATGACTATTATTATTTAATCTGTTTAATATTAAATCAACTATTTCTTTTTGCTTTTCATTTAATTGATTATATTGTCTAGTTCCAATTTCTATAGCTTGTTCAAGCGTCCAATAATCCTCTTCCTCGTTATCCTCTATCATTTGTTCCATTTGTGGAAAATCAGCAAAACTTTTACCTTCTGCAGAAAGCATAGCCCCGATTTGTTCATAAGTTTTTTTTTGTCCTTGTAATATACCAAAATATCGTGTGTAATCTTCTGACATTGCTACTTTAAAGCTGTCCCAGAGTTCTTCAGGATGTAATGGCTGACAATGTAATAAAATGCGTACAAATAATTTTCGAAGTTGTCGTGGCATCATCCACCTGGCAGCTTCATTCATAGCTCGTATCCATTCATCATCATCTTCAATTAGGCCTAAAGCTAAACATGTTTCTGAATACGATTGATAAATTTCTCCATTTACAGTTCTTAAATTGTTAAAACTCGTAGCTCCTTTAACAGTAAGTAACAATAATCGTAAATGAAATAATTCTGTTTGTGTTGGACTAACAGAATACATTCGGCCTATGCAATTATAACAATTACTTCGTTTGATCCAATGTGATACATTTCTGCCATTGACTTTTTCTTTCTTAAAAGTATAATATTGTGGAATTTCTGTATATAAATAGTTTCTTGCTTCAACATCACGTAAGTTCAATGCAAAATAATCTATTAACATAGTGACTTGATTTAAAGCAGAAGTCATTGCATCTTCAATAGATTCATTTTCGATAATAACATTTTGTTCATTAGGTAGATGAATTGGCAAACGTATTATAGCGTGACTTTTATCTTGTAATTTCTTACCAAGTATACGCCAGCTAGCTTCTACGGGTCCAACATACCGTGCTTCGATATAATCACGTATTTCATCATGATCAATAATTACATTTTCTGTTATTGGTTCAATTGTTATAGCTGCAGCATCATGACCTTTATAAATATATTTATACAGATATTTAACCGATTTAATACTGGAAACTATTTCGACGTTAATATGGGAATTAAATATAATCGATAATGTGGGACAGTATGGAACAACATATCGATTATCAATTATATATCTACCAGGTCTTTCAAAAGTCTTTCCAGTATCTCGTCGACGATAATGTGGATAAGCATCTTCATCCATCTTGGTTTCTTCTAGAAACGCTTTTGGATAACCTTTCGAACATTGTCCATCTATTAAACACCAATCGCCACAAGGCCCGTGAATCATATGTTTCATGATTATATCATGCAAATTACAATTCTCACATGGATCAGGAATTTCTGCAGATATATATTTGTCGACAATTTGTGGAGTTGTTATTTTAAAATTGTGTTTCAAAGTAATCAACATATGGATATGTGGCAAACCACGTTTTTGGAATTCAATAACATATACATATGCTGCAACTTCACCAAAAAATTTTTGCTTAGTAATCAAATCTATTAAATAGTCTTTTTTAATATTAAAAACACGAGCGCAAATATCAGGTCTATCAGAAGCTTGTTGTCCAGGTAAAAGATTTTCCTTGATTTCACGCCATTTTGGATTAAAAGTCATTGTGATAAAAAGATCTGGTTTACCAAATTTAGCAACAATTGCCATTGCATCTTGATAATTTTGTAGCATGTTACGTGGTGATCCGATAAACGTAGAAGGAAGTATAACCATTTTTCCAATACGTCCATTTAAATTATTTGCCATATTTTGCATATAATCTATTAAACCTTGATATGTTTCAGAACGTAATTCTTTTTGATGATTTTTGCAATAATCCGTTCTGTCTTTTTCAATTTTTACGTAATTATCTACAAGCCATTGTTGGAATAAGCGTCGTCCTAATAAGAAAACATTGAAGTCACCACGAATAGCCATGCGATACTTAATATATTGTCCTCTTGTTATTCGTTTCTCACTATTTAATTTCTTTAAATGACGATGCCATCCTTGAGTATCATATGGGTAAAACAATGGATATATCCATGGTTCAACATTTGGATCCATAGTACTAACTTTTTGCAGAGTTTTGGTATTCTTATTACGTATTATAACATATGATTCTGGAATTTCTCCATCAGCAGTTGTTGAAAAAACCGCAGCAACTTCATTCGTTCTTTGGATATTATATCGACGTCGATCCATTCCTGGCTTTAAGGTGAATACTAATTGTAATTCCGATAATGATTTATTAAATGCTAATTGTCGTTGATTTTCTAATTCTTCACCCATCATTTGATATGATTTAGCAAATATATTACATTCCCGCATTATATGTTCAAGTTTTTGTACAATTTCGAAATCCATATTTAAATTTTCTTTTAGACGATGATTTATTGCTTCGTTTGAATCTACAATAAAAAGTTGACCATAAGCTGGACTTTCATTTTGTGCAGCATACAATGCTGTATTAATTTGATAATATATTTGTCCTTGTATTTTGAAGCAGTATGGACCAGGTCGTCTATTTTGAAAATTATTTAAATTAGCGTTAAATGACGCAAATGAAAATGAAGTATTGTAACTACGAATATTTTGTAAGAAATGATTAGATTTTGCATGATTTCCATCGAATAAATCATGTAAAAATTTAGGGGATTCAGGTAGAGACTCAAGATATACTGCCCCATGATTGCAACAATCGTGAAATGAATTTCCTCTATTAGAAACTCTTTCAGCTGCAAAATGTTTAGCATTGCAATGAATACACAATACATCCATAGGTCCAATGTAATATTCAAGTAAATCATTATTTAATACTGTATTACTAATATTTAAATAAGATTGTCTTTTTTTACGTAAACGATAACGTGATTGATATTCTGCACATGTAACATGTTGTCTTATATGATTTGCAGACGATGTACTGGGGATACAAATAGTATCAGATATTTGACTAACTATTAAATTAGTTTTATTATTAGTTGCTTCTTTTGCAATTCGCCGGCGATTATATTGATTTTGTGCTTTTCTTTCGCGACGTTGTCGTTGAATTTTCTCTTCTTCTTCTACACAACGTTCTATTTTTCGTTTAGGCATTTTATCAAAATAAGCATAAACAATATGTTGTCAAAAAATTATGGATAAATTATTATTATTTAAATTACTTCTTTAAAAATCAATTTTAAAATAAAATTTCTTATTGTATTTAAAATATTCTTTTTAAAACACAATATTAATTTCTATATTGTATTTAAAATTCAAATTTTAAATACAAATCATCATTGTCATTCTTATCATCATTATCATCATTATTATCATCATCATCATTATTGTTATCATCATTATCATCATTATTATCATTATCTTTATCATTATTGTTGTTATTTTGTCAATATATATTAAAGATTAACATAACTTATATTCTATAATATAAGTGAGAATAAAACTTTAGAAAGAGAGAGGAAAACAGATAAAGATAGTAATTATATTTTTTAAAGATATTAAGAAAACTTACCCATACTGAAGGAAACAGGGAAAAGGGAATACGGTACAGGGTTCAGGAATAAGATACAGGAAACTGCTTTTGTGCAAACTTTCAACACAATTTTCGATCTGAACTCAGTGTACAAAATAAAGGACGTTCTGAAAATATACAATTTTTTGAAATATTTCCGTAAAACTATTTTTTAAACAACCAAATATGTTTTAAACTACCAAATGTGTTAATCATATTTTGAAATATATGTATGTTTAATTTGTTGTATAATTGTAAATTAAAAAAGCACATGTAATAATAGTATAATAATTCTAAATACTAAGAATATTTAACGTATGTTACAATGTCAAGAAGGAAAAAAAGATAATAAGAATTAAAAAATGAAAAAAATAGGGAAGAATATAGCATGTAAAATATTTATATATCTCACAGGTATTTAATATAAGACTTGAAAATAATGAATAAATCAATATAAATATTTTAGTACAGAACATTTTATGTAAAATAGTTTTAAAATTAATTTTAATAAAATAAAAAAAAATAATGAAACAATTGAAAATACATTTAAGCGAAAATATATTTATATAATTACAAAGGCAAAATTTAAATGGTTTCATCAACGTACAAAATATATTTATACAAACTTAATTCAATCAGATTAGAGATAAAGATGAAAAATAATAAAAGATTAACATAATCTATATTCTACAATATAAATGAGAATAAAATTTTACAAAAGTATACTTTATATCAAGAGTATGAAATATTTCTACGTAAAAGCCTATATGATTATCTCACCGTAAGTTAACGAAGGAGTAAAACTAATATATTAAAAATTACCTGCTTTAAATAGGAAACCCAAATTGTTTTGGAAAACACAATAAATATTTCTTTCAAAATCTTCTTTTAAGAACGAATGCAATAACGATACAATCTATAGATAAAATTATATAAATTTATGTAGGAAAACAAAAAATCATTAGTTACAAAGATAATTGAAAGAAATACCAAATAGCAATCAACTGCAACTTCAGAAAATCTCGTAATTTTAAATTAGAGCTATATAAAAAATGCATAACATAACATAAGCATAGCATAAAACCGCTGGATCAATGAACATCCAGCATAAAGTTACCATATTAATTTACATAAGATGCTTATTGGTCCAGCGGTCTTATGCTATGCTTATGCAACGTTATGTATTTTGTGTGTGATGGCCTTTACAATGTACTTTCTGATACCTTTACGCAAATAGTTTACATCTTATTATACGCCCTTTCAAACAATATACTACAATATAGAAAGTTCCGTTTAAGAAATTGAAGGTGACGTTCACGTGAGTTTCAAACGACCATCCAAAGTCAAATCATTGCCACTATCTTATGTCCCCCTTTAAACCATATAACTTTTGTCTGAAACATTTTTCCGTATCTTCCATATTTTTCGAGATATTTGCCTGTATTGATTAAAATAACTTATCCTGTATAATACCATTAATATAAAAAATATATAATATAAATTATAATCTAAAAATAAGAAAAGAAAGATGACAACAAAAATTAAAGTATAAAGGAAATAAATATAATATTTAAAATATTGTGATATACTTTATTATTTTATTGTAAAAATTGAAAAAGTAAATAAATTAAATTAAATTAAATATATTTCAAATATTGTATTTGAATTACATTAAAAATTAATTTTAATAAAATAAAAATCTATAATAAAACTATTAGGGAAACATTGAAAGAATCAAAGAAAATATACTTGTGTAATTAAAAAGGCAATGTTACAAATATTTATGTATAAAACAGTTGGGTACATTTATACAATACGTAATTACAAAGTTAATGTTAAAAATATACATCGTTATAAAAGACTAATATATTTATACAAACTAATATTATTAATACAATCAAAGCGATAATGATGATTAAAAAGAAAAGTGAAAATGAATTAAAAAGTTTTATATATTAAAATATAAATGCGTTTAAAAATTCTCAGAATTGTCCTAAAGTCTATACTACTTATCTTAAAAAATTATTGTCTAACTGTAATTCAACGATGATAAAAATTTAATCAAAATTATCTGTTTCAAATAAGATCAAAATTGTTTTAAAATTGTACTTCTTAATATTTTTTATTTTAAAATATAGAACAGAATGATATATAAATAAATATATACCTAAATATTGATATAAAACTAAGAAATAAAAGTTTGTAGTTAAAAGAAAATATATCAATAAAAAATATAATCCAAATAATAGACTTTTACTTCGTAAGTAATAAATAACATCAATATAATTTCTTTAAATCAACTTTAACTGACCAATTTTTAATCGTTATTCCGATACGACAATATTTGGAAAACTACGTAGCCGACTTGGTTTGTCAGATTCAACACAAATATTTTCAAATCGTATCGTCAAGACGTTTTTGACCATGTGTTTTGGTCCGCTGATATTATATATAAGCATCCTTTTTTTTTTAAATTTTAACTTTGTTGCAAAAAATATTACCTCAGCCAGGAAAAAATTTAATAATTATTGGAAATTATTTAAATAGGTTTTAGTAATTTTGTAAATAACATTGAATTTCTATAAACAGACCTGATTTTATCAACGTCACGTAACTTTAATCCTTAGTTTAACTCATTCTTCATCTTTTTCTAAGGCAGACAGTTAGAAAGAGACGGAGAGTAAGTTAAACTAATTAGTTAGAAAGAGACGGAGAGTAAGTTAAACTAATGTTAATGTTATACGCGACATTGATGCAAACTGATCTAAGAAAGATAGAGGAAAAGAAAGATATTAAGAAAACTTACCCATACTGAAAAAAAAACAGGAAATAGGGAATACAGTACAGGGTTCAGGAACAGGATATAGGAAATTGCTTTTGTGCAAGCTGTCAATACAATTTCTGATCTGAACACGGTGTACCGAATAAAGGACGTTCTGAAAATATATAATTTTTTGAAATACTTAAGTAAAACTATTTTTTAAACAACCAAATATGTTTATTCGTGTTAATCTTATTAATGATTCTAAATATTAAGAATATTTAACAAATGTTATAATGTCAAAAAAGAAAAAAAAAGATAAGAATTAGGATATGAAAAAATAAAGAAGAATATAGCATGTAAAATATTTATATATCTCAGGTTTTTAATATAAGACTTGAAAATAATAAATGAATCAATAGAAATATTTCAGTACAGAACATTTTATGTAAAATAGGTTAAAAATTAATTTTAATAAACTAAAATCAATTAACAATGCATTTAAGCGAAAATGTATTTTAAATGGTTTCATCAACGTACAAAATATAAGGTTATATTTATACAAACTTAATTCAATTAGATTGGAGATAAAAAGATGAAAAATAATAAAAGATTAACATAATCTATATTTTACAATATAAATAAGAATAAAATTTTACAAAGGTATAACTTTATATCAAAAGTATGAAATATTTCTACGTAAAATATTTCTACCTATATGATTATCTCACCGTAAGTTAACGAAGAAGTAAAAATAATGTATTAAAAGTTACCTGCTTTAAATAAGAAATCCAAATTGTTTTGGGAATCACAATAAATATTTCCTTTGAAATCTTCTTTTAAGGACGAATGCAATAACGATACAATCCATAGATAAAATTTTGTGAATTTATGTGTAGGAGAGCAAGAAATCAATAGTTACGAAGACAATTGAAAGAAATACCAAATAGAAATTGACAGCAACTTCAAGAAATCTCGTAATTTTAAATTAGGGCTACATACGAAATGCATAATATAACATAAGCATGGCATAAAACCGCTGGACAAATGAACATCGAGCATAAAGTTACCATATTAATTTACATAAGATGCTTATTGGTCCAACGGTCTTATGCTATGCTTATGCGACATTTTGTATTTTGTATATGATAGTTTTAAGAACAGTGATACTAACAAAGCAGCAAGAATAAATGGATTAATTTATATGTAATTGTTTATATGTTTTATATAAACACTTACATATTGTATACTTACAATTATTTATAGGCTTCATATAAACACTTTCATATAAATTTATGCATTTATTCTTATTTCCAACTTTGACTTTAAATAACTGGAACGGATCAATGTATCGACCTCTGGTTTGCGCCAAAATTTTTTTTATATTATGTTCTTCTAAACGGTATACTATAATATGGGAGTTTTACATAAAATTCTTTAGTGTCCCAGGGGACTCAAATTCAAATGTTTAAAATAGAACTCCCCCATATTGTAGTGTATTATTTGAAAAGGTATAAAATAAGAAAAATTCTAGCGCCAACCAAAGGTCGATATGTTGATTCGTTCGGGAATTATTTAATGTCAAAGTTGGAAAAAGTCAATATTTTACCCTAAATAACTCCCGAACGGGTTAACGTATCGACCTCTGGTTTGCGCCAAAATTTTTCTTATTTTATGCCCTTTTAAATGATATACTACACAATAGTGTGTTCCATTCAAGAATTTAAAGATGACATTCACGTGAACTTCAAACAATCATCCAAAATCAAATCATTGCCATTATCTTATATCTCCCTTTAAACCATACAACTTTTGTCTGAAAAATTTTTCCGTATTTTCCATATTTTTCGAGATATTTGCCTGTATTGATTAAAATGCCGTATCCTGTATATATTTGTATACACACATACAAAAGATTAGGATTAAAGGAATAAAGTCTTGTTTCCTCGGATGTGAATATAATGTATCAATATTGTTAAATTAATAATTTACAATGTGTATATATATATATATATATATATTATATTTATATTGTATATTATATGTTTCAATACTATAAACATAATGTGCAATACATAAAAGAAATTTATTATTATTATATTTATCGTTGAAAATAACAATTATTAAACATGAGGAGAAAGTAAAATTTCTAATTCTTCTATTGATTCAATTGGTTTGAAATTGAATAATCGAGTTGGAAAAGACAAACGCAATTATAAATATAAAGTATAATTTTAAAATATGTCTTTAACTTATGTATATATTGAGCAAAAATTTTAGACAATAATTGCCAATAAAAAATTGTTTTATTGTAAATAAAATTATAACACAATATCAATAATAAAAGGAATGAGAACAAGAAGAAAATTAATTATAAATATTTTAGATATTTTTATTTACATTTAACATTATTAACATTAAAACATTTAACATTTAACATTAAACATTAAAAATATTAACCAAACATTAAACATTAAACACTATTAAAATTTTTAACAATTTTTGAAAAGAACGTTTTCTTCAAAGCAAGAACATGGCATTCAAGCAGTTTTCTTATTCTGAATCTGAAAATTAAAAATATACATAATTTTTTAATGTATGAAATTGTAATATTATTATTTTAATATTATAATAATTATTTTTATTGTTATTTTTGTTGTTATATTTGTTGTTATTTTTGTTGTTGTTATTAGTGTTGTTATTTACTTCTTGAAGACATGATCCTTGTTCTAATTTTCTCTTTTGTGGGGTTTTAGTTGCGTTTAATACATTCACAATTGACATCCGTCCTTCTAATTTTTTTATATTGCTCATATAATTTACTTCTAAATACGGCGGATCAACTAAATAAACGTTAAATATTTGTTCTTTTAATAAACTTTATGTTTTGTATGTATATAGTAATATGCATAATATTAGAATTAAAAAATAAATTTAATTATACAATATATTTAAATAAATAATTTTATATTAAAAATAAAATATAAAAATAATGGTATATAATATATTTTGTATATAAAGGATATTTATTTTATAGAAATATTATTATAATTTATACCTTTGTTTCTTATGCTGCCAATTATTTGAATTTTGTCACCTTTATTAATGTCGAGATCCATATAATCATCCTTATTAAAGTTAATTATACGCACTTCTAATTTGTAAATGCCATCGGTTACTGAGCCGTATCCAATAATTTTGTTCAACAAGTTATTGTGCATTTCAGAAAAATTGGTTTTTACAAATGATTCTAATACTACAAATAAAATATATTTAATATATATATGCTTGGGTATATATAATTATTCATATATATATTATGTAAGATAGATCACATAAAGGTTGTAAAACTTATTTTTTAAATACAATATAAATTGGTCACGAAAGTCAAAACGCGGTACTTAATGCGTGTTTAATTAAAACTGATTTATTTCGAGATATAAAATCCGCTATTCCGTACGTTTACCAACATATTAACTGCGCGCCGATTACTTGTTGAACTTAAAACACAGCTATCATTGGAACATTAGAAACTCCCTCTCCCTTCCCTAATCAAATCGATATCGATTTAATATTAAAATCACTGTAAAGAACTTATTGTGAAAAATATTACCCCAGCCAGGGTTTGAACCTGGAATCTCCCGCATTCCGTTCGGGTGTCTTACCAATTCGACTATCAGGGCATGTGGTAATATTTATCGCAATAACCGAATAACAATAATTTGAACGTCTTTCTTAGGCGACGTAAATAAACAATTAATATATAAAGACTCTTAAAAATTCAAATACAATATAAATTGGCCATGAGAGTTAAAACGCGGTACTTAATGCGTGTTTAATCAAAACTAATTTATTTCGAGATACAATAGCGGATCCTGTAACTCGAAATAAATCAGTTTTAATTAAACACGCATTAAGCACCGCGTTTTGATTCTCATGGCCAATTTATATTTTATTTAAATTGACAGTTCTTATATATTAATTGTTTATTTTTTAAATTTTGAAACGCACAAATATTTTAAGACTATGAATCACTGCCAATACAAATTACCAATCCAAAAATTTAATCTTGAAATTTTTGTGTGACCTTTATGTATATTATATATACATATATATATATTTTTATATTTTTATGTTTGTATTTTTATTTATTTCAATTCTCTAATAGAGATTTATTATATATATTTCTTTTGTACAATTTAGATAAAAATTTAACTCAACTGACTAAGATTGTATAATAGAGACCTATATTAATTTTATTTTAACTATTGTTTTTTGTTAACAATTATTAATATAAATGCACTAAACATTGAATAAAAGGCTTTCTTATCAAATGTTTACACAAAAAAATAATATTAAAAAACAACAATTGTAACAATTAACATTTATTATTATTTTTTTTATATATATTTTATTATAATATTTTATTATATTTTATTATTTACAATTTATATATAAACATTTGCGACTTACGAATATATCCAGAAGAATTCATTATATCTTTTAATAAAATTGGTATGGGTCCATGACTTGAAGAGCTGGTAGGCTCATATTTCCCCAAAGTATTAACTATACTATTACTTTTTATGTGAATTTCGTAGGCAACATTTCCGTTATTAAAATTAACATGTTTAGGAGCGCGAGCCTGAACGCCATCTAAATGCATAATCTGTAAAAATTATTTTAGTTTTAAAAATTATATAAGGAAGGAAGGAAAAAAGAAGGAAGAATTAGGGAGAAAAGAGGAAGAATGTGGTTGAATACTTACATGGTTTGGTATAATTATACTTTCAATTTTTTTTATTTCTTCGTTCCAGGCCACGACTTGAACACGTCTTCCCATTGCGTTATTAAGAAAAAATTTAAAAAACTTGTATTGTTGCTTGTCTCCTACTAATCGGGGAGACTCAATGCCGTCCACGTACCCAACAATTTCTCTATTGAATGAAATAATATAATCTATATTATTATTATATTATCGTTATATTGTTATATTATTTTATTATTGTATTATTGCATTATTTTTATTATTTTATTGTATTTTTGTATGATTTTAATAATTATACCCTTATGTATTGTAGGACTTACATATTACATT